>JAHWFP010009611.1:70697-113949 GCA_023313725.1 Lithobius niger
TTGAAGAAATAATTGGTGGTATGAAGAAAGAAGAAAAAGTAGAAATTAATGAAATTAAGACATCTCTGAAGGAAATAAAGCAGAATCAAAACGAAGCGGAACAATACGCAAGAAACAAAAACCTTGAAATCTACGGAATACACAATGTTAAAAATGATAAAATGAGCGAAACAATACATGGCCTAGTTGATGCACTGAAAATTGATGGATTCGCTGATTGGCACATTGACAGAGCACATAGAATACTAACGAAAAAGACAGACAAATCAGACACAGGGATAAAACAGTTCAAGTGCAGGGAATACAGAGATATGTGGCTGAAAAGGAAAAAATCCAAGTTACAAACAAACAAGTGTATTGCAGTGGAAGTGAAAATTTTATATACATCAATGAGCATATGACACCTTGTTACAAAAGTTTGTTGTGGAAGACGAAGCAAGAATTAAAACAACACTGCAAATTCATTTTGTTCAAAGAAGGGAAAGAGCAAGTAAAGAAACAAGAAAAAGACAAACAAGTGTACACAATAAAAAGTGAAGATTACCTTGATAACCTGGAAAAAAAATAACTGCCGAAGAATCGGTAACAAATAAGGTCACAAACGGAGCAGGTGTATGAATTTAAAAATAACGTGTATGGTAATTTTGATGACCTTATGAGTGACAAACGTTTTTATGCCAATAGAATAATGCTCATACATATAAATATAAGAAGTTTTAGGAAAAATTGGGAAAAACTATTGATTGATCTTGAAAACAGTGTTATGAAATGGGATGAAATAGTTCTAACAGAAATTAATATACATGAGTTTGAAACGGAAATTTATAATATGTCTAATTACACAAGATATAGTGTATGCAGGAACAGACAAAAAGAGGGTGGCATTTTGGTTTTTATAAAAGAAAATGTTTTTAGTAATATTGTGTGCAAAGCAATCAAAATGGATGAAAATGATTCATTAGACATTACAATGAATAGCAATAAATACAACCTAGTAGTTTGTTATAGGAAACCTTCATCTAATAGGAAAGTATATATTGCAGAATTTAAAAAATAATAAAACAAAAAGACAATGCAAAAAATGTAAACAAAATCTTTATTGGAGACTTCAATCTTAATACTTTGACCGAAACACAGAATGAATGTCAAAAATCTGATATACTCAAATTTGAAATTCTTATAGCCTACATTGGCTATACACAACAAATTGTAACTGCTACCAGAGAAGAGATGAGGAACAGGGTAAAGACGAAATCATGTTTAGACGTAATCTTCCCTAAACTAACTAATTTAAACTGTACTAGTGCAGTAATAACTACTAAACTAGCAGATCATTACTATACTTTAATAGAATTAAATTACATTACTATGCCTAACACTAAACCTAAAACTGGAAATGATAACATTAAGTCACAATGGAAGAAAAGCCTAAATAATAAAAAAAAATAGTAGAACAACTAAATAGCATGGATTGGGAATACTTAAAGGCTGAAAGTAACCCAAATGAGATATATGAATAAATACACAATACAATAATGATGATATACAAAAATAATACCTTGGGGGAAAAAAACAAAATAAAAATAAAAAGACTTACATGAGAAATAAATGGATGAATGACGATTTACTTAAAAAAAATAACATTAAGAATAACCTTCGGAATAAAATTTAAAAAAATAAAAAAGAGAGAGGAAGATAATATTTCTTTGCATTGGGAAAATGAAAAGTTTAAAAATATGAAAAAATAAATAGACAAAGATGTTAGTGAAGCTAAACAACTTTTTTTATAGTAAATACTTCTTTAAATATAAAACGGATGGAAAGAAAACATGGGAAAAATAAATCAAATTACAGGAAAAGATAACAAGAATAAAAGTATTGAGTCACAAATACAAAAAAGCTTTAGCCAAAGCAATTTTAAAGATACATGTGACAAGTTTTCAGTACACTTTCAGGAACAATTACCTGACATTGATATGGACTTAAAAAATCAAAAGTTAAATGGGAAAAAAAAGATTAGAGATAGAATTAGATATACAAAAAACAAAAATTCAAATAAAACAATGGAAATGTTTGAAGCTAATATCTATGACATGATGACAATCAAAAAGGATATGAAATGTAAAAAATCAAAAGGACATGATGGCTTCCTAATGGAACATTTTATCGCTACCAAAGAAAAAAACAAGTGTATTTATGGTTACACTAATAAATAGTATCATAAATACTGAAATATAGCCAGATACTTTAAAAAACAAATAATTAGACCAATTTACAAAAAGGAATAATTATAAATAATTATAAATTCTAAATAATTATAGACCAATTTCCCTGTTGCCAGTTTTAAATAAAATAATTGAAAAATTCTTTGCTAAAAGAATAGAAAACTTTTTTAATAAATACAATATACTGAATAAAAATCAATTTGGATACAGAAAAGGAATTGGTATAATTGATGCATAAGAAAAAATTAATAATAATGTAACAAGAGCATTAAATGATGGTAAATTTGCAGGAGCCATTTTTATTGATTTAAGTAAGGCTCTCGACACGCAAAAAACTGAAATATTGTTTAAAAAAATCTACAATCACGGGCTTAGAGGAAAAATGTATAATATTATGAAGAGTTATTTAACAGGAAGGAAGTGCAGTGTAAAATTAGGTGAAGAACACAGCAGCTGGAAAAATATTAAATATGGTGTGCCACAAGGTTCTGTTTTAGGACCACTACTTTTTTTAATTTATATCAATGATATTTCAAACATTGTCTGGAAAACGGAATTAACTCTCTACACTATGATATTTTCTTTTTATCTATACACAATAATAATAATAAAATGATAAAACACCTACAAGAGGACTTTGATAAATTGAGAATTTACTTATTGCAAAATGATTTAATTTTAAATAAAGACAAAACTTGTTATCTCCCAATAAAAACCTCACACATGCATGAATCAAAGAGATACATAATTATATACGAGGATAATTGTGAAACTGAAAACTTAAAATGTACTTGCAGCAAAATTAATAAAATATAAAATATTAAATATTTGGGACTAGAAGTAGATTCTAGCTGGAAATTTTACACTCACATGGAAAAATTAAACCAAAATATAAGAAGAATAATACCAATACTTTATAAAATTAAAGATACATTAAATTATAATAATAAGAAAATGGTTTTCGAAACATTAATCATGTCCAACATTAAATATGGAATTTCACTTTATTGATCAACTACAAAATTTATGTTAATTCAACTTCAAAAAGTTACTAATAAAGCTATAAAAGTATTATTTAAATCTGATAAAATAAATAGTAGTAAAGAAATCTACAAATTTGTAAATATTATGAATATTGAGCAAATACGCAGGTACGAGATTATAAAGAAAAATTATTTCAAAGCAGAAAATAAAAAGGAAAATAATAGATCTGTGAGAAGTGACAATAATTGGCTCATTGAACCCCAGTGGAGAAATTCGTATGGTAAAAGGGGAATGAGATATATGGTACCACATTACATGAATAAAATACCAGCACAACTAAGAAATTTGAAAAACTTTAGACAAATGGAAAAAGAAATTAAAAACTGGATCAAAACAACATAAAATACAAACTTTGGTGCTACATAACATTTAATTTAGTTTTAATAAAATATCATTAAAATAACATTACTAATTTTATTTATAATTGTATATTGTGTAGCTATGATTAATTAATGTATTTAGGTTTAGTTAACTGTAAATTGTATATATTTACGTAAATTCAAACTGTATATAAATGCTTGCACAAACAAGTCGGAATACTTCGTGCCGCTTGTACTTAACACACGTTGTACAATTGAATAAAGCTATTATTATTGTTATTATTGTTATTATTATTATTATTGATTGAAAAGGATTGAAAATGTCATACTCACACAAGTTTCACTTTTTCATTGTAACTTCGAGAATTACATTGTAGTAATTTGAAATAAAGTATAGGTTATTATTATTATTATTATTATTATTATTTTACTTTTAGAGATTTCGATATATTTTTTAACTTTTCATTTAATTTGTTTACTTTTAGTACTAACATGTTTTAGGAAAAAAACGTTTTATTGTCGATAGTTTTAATCTTGGAAATTAACATGAAGTTATTTTTGAAGATATTATACGTGTATACATTTATCTCTTCCAATACTACTGTATTCAGTGCACAGACAAGTTTCTTCGTAAACTTCGTGCATTTTTGCTGAAGAAACTAGCTGATTATTACTATAAAAAACATTAAAAAATAAAAAATAAATTATTCTTATTGGTATTATTATTATTATTATTATTATAAAATGGAATTATTGGAATTATTATTATTATTAGGCTAGCTAGGAGGCTAGGAGGTGCTTCGGCCTCATGGACTGGGTCCTGAAAATAATGTATTTTTATAAGCTTTTAAGTATGATCGAGGGGATTCTTGCTGCTGACTGGATGGATGAAGTTTCAGTGAACATTTTAAGACATTTCGTGAGTTCTTCGAATGCATATTTTGAAAATTAGAAGCATAAACATCTGCTCAAACGTCTTGTCAACGCGAGTGTTTTCTACGGAAGTCTGTGGGTGTTAACCTGAATTTTGGTGCGACGCCATCGTTGTTAAATACGGAAGTTGAACAGGGACAGTTCACTTCTATTTGTTTCTTTCTTTTTTTTTTGATTTTACACTGGATATGGCTCAATGTGGAGATTGTGAGAACAAGTTATCACTTAAGGATGATGTATTCCTAATTTATGCAAACTGCAATGGAAAAATCCATCACGAAAAAAATGCTCTGGTCTTTCAGAGTCAACAATTGTGGCAATGGGGGAAAAAGAAGAAAGTTTGGATATGCCAAAGGTGCAGACTGGCAAAAAATGGCAAAAAAGGGACAGACAAGGATGATGAGTTGTACTCTACTGAGGAAGAATACCCACTCCCACCCCACCACCTAGAAGATGACTTTGACCGTTTTGAAAAAAAAATGATGGTGTCAAAATCTCAAATGACAGAATATTGAAACTAATGGAAGAACACAATAGTAGGTGTAACTCATTAGAATAAGAAAATAAGGACCTTATGAAGCAAAATGGATCAATCAACATAAAATTAAACCAAATTGACGAAACACTGATTTCGTAAACAAAAAATATGATGATGTGGTAGAAGAGTTCAAACAAGTAAAAGAAAACAATAAAATCTTAAAAGGAAGACTTGACCAATTAGAAAAAAAAGTGAAAAACAAACAACTGTCAAGGATAAAATTGACAATGAGATATACCCGCAAAAATGGATGATCTTAAAAATACTGTCAAAACCTTGAAACAAACACAAGAAGAAAGCTTACAGTATAACCGTAACCGAAATATTGAAATTTTTGGGGTAAAGACAGAAACGAGAGAAAACTTACGGGACACAATCTACAGAATTGCTGATGCACTTGACTTAAAAGATTTCAACGAAAACAAGATAGACAAGGCTCACCGATTGCCGTCGAAAAGTAACAAAACGTCATCTATCTTAATACAGTTCAAAAACAGGACTGACAGGGACATGTGGCTGAACAATAAAAACAGGAAATTTCTGAACAACAATGATGTGTTTGGAAATAAGAATACAGATCGTATTTTTATTAATAAACATTTGACCCCATTTTACAAAACTCTATTATGGAAAACAAAACAAGCTCTTATTCCAACCCACAAGTTTATATGGTTCAAGAACGGAAAGATACAGGTAAAACAAGATGAAAAAGACCGAAAATCTACTACAATCAAAGAAGAAGAAGATCTCTTAGCAATCGTTAGAGATATAAAAGAAACAGAAGAAAAAAGAGCTGATACGACGAAGCTGACATCCCAACAAGAAATAAATAATAAAAATTCAACGGAAACGTAAATAATACTAATGACAACTACATCAATGACATTTGCGAAAATTTCGACGATTTAGAGACTCTTTTTTGTTGCTCCACCTTTAACATTATTAAGTGCATTCACACAAATATTCGTAGCTGTAGGCTACACTGGGATTCCTGGTTGGCAGAATTCTATACTGCTAATATTTAATGGGATGTGATTGCTCTTACTGAAGTAAACATTACAGAAAACGAAAGTGCTCTTTACCAAATTAAAAATTATGTTCAATTTGCAAACTGCAGGGAGAAAAAAAGAGGTGGAGGAATACTGTTGTTTTTCTACGAAAATACAGTTAAAAATGTTGTGTGATGAAAATGAAATTATGTCTAGTATATTGGAATTTAACAACAAAACATTTGAAATTATAACTGTACATAAAAAAACCCTCTGCAAGTTGACAACATATAAGATAAGATAAGATAAAATAAGAGTTTATTGTCATCAACGTGACAAAAGGAAACCAGGAAGGGAAAGCTATGTTCCACTTATACCTGTCCTATATTATAATTGCATGCAAGTATATATATAAAAAAACAGGTTAAATTCAAAAATAACATAAAAATGTGCAGTCATATATAATAATAATAGGTGAAGTAGTAAAAAACGGGAAACGACCTTGCGAGATTACAAATATCCAGCCTAGAAGTTGTAAGTAAAACAATGAAATGCATGAAACCGGTTCAGTGAAAGTTAAAAACTGAAGTGAAAAGTAAAACTAGAACTATTTACAATTTTTTAAAAATGTATATAAAAATAATAAAAAGTAAAGAAAAAAACAAATACAACAATATAACTAAATAAAGATACATTTTAAAAATGTAGAAAGATTTACCTTTTTTAGGCCTCGTTTAAATTGATGGAGACTAGCAGACGCCACCAGCACAGATGGAAGGGAGTTCCACGGCTGTACCACTCGGTTTGAAAAAAGTATTTTGTACAGTCTCTTTTCATTACTGATACTGTGAGTTTAAGTGAATGACCCCGAGTATATTCGTTTCCGCGAATTTTGAAAAAAACTTTCACATCGATGTTAACAAGCCTGTGTAAGATCGAAAAGGTGAGACATAGGTCTGCCCTGAGTCGTCTAAGCTCCAAAGATTCAAGGCCAAGATGTTCTAATCGCTGCCTATAGGATAGATTATAGCAACCACGGAGATATTTTGTGAACGATCGTTGAACAGATTCTACAAGTTTATTGTCCTTAATTAGGTGTGGGGACCAGACCTGACTTGCATATTCGAGGATGGTCGTACATAAACAGTGAATGCTTGTACTAATGTTGGGGCATCGCCTGATATGAAACAGCGTCTGATCATGTGACCAATTTCTTTTGCTCTGAAAACAATCTGAGTGCAGTGGTTTGAGGAATTTAGATCTGAAGACAAGTAGACACCAAGATCTTTTATTGAAGATTCGGATTTCAGTATGGAGTTATTTAGCGAATATGTATAACTTAAATTTGTTCTGCCTAGCGGGATGGTCTGGCATTTCTGAACGTTGATTGGAAGCTGCCAGCGTGACGACCAATCTTGCACATGTTCAAGAGCAGACTGAAGAGAATAATGGTCATCAACTGTTTTATTGATTTATAGAGTTTAATATCATCGGCGAATTTAGGCATTTTTATACTGCTATTATGTGTCGATAGGTCAGAGATAAAAATCAAAAAAAGAAGTGGACCCAAAACAGATCCCTGAGGGACACCACTAGTAACTGGTCTAGTGTCAGAAAGGAATTCTCCCACGGAAACTGCCTGGGACCTGCGATTTAAAAAGTCCCTAATCCAAGAGAGGATATTTCCATCAATGCCAACATTCTTCAGTTTATCCAGAAGTTTTAAATGCACTACTGAGTCGAATGCTTTTGCGAAATCGATGCAGATAATATCTACAGGTATACCCATTTCAATTGATTTTGTCCAGTCATCAATGCATTTCAGTAATCGGAGGGTTGTGGAGCGACCAGGCAAAAAACCGAATTGATCTTCAGGTATAAGGTTATTCACGTACAGATGTTTTAAAATAGCATCTCGAATGATCCGCTCAAGAATTCTACAGGGGACACAGGTGAGAGAGATTGGACGATAATTTATTGGTTCTGCTGCATTTCCCTTTTTAAAAATAGGACTCACTCTGGCCATTCTCCAGCAATCGGGTATAGTGCCTAATTTGAGGGATAATTTTAGGATTAGAAATAATGGTATATAAAGTTGTGATGCAAGTGTCTTATAGAAAGTAGAAGAAAACCCATCCGGACAAACAGCTAAGCTACCTTTCAGGTTTTTAAGGTTTGTAAGAATAGTTACGTTTGTAAAGTCGACAGTTTTAATTAATGGGATATGTGATGTTTGCAAATGACAGGGGACAACAGGTTCCAAGAATACAGAATTTAAGTTGTCTACTATAAAATTTTTACAAAATGTATGATTTAAGGCGTTAGCTTTGTCATGATCGTTTATTAATAACTTGTTTTCAAAATGTAACGGAGGAATTCTGTTGGAGACCTTAGTTTTTTTAACGTATTTGAAGATGGCACTCATAGTTCCCTCTTGAATAATTTTTTGTTCACAAGTTATCATGTGTGATTTAGTCAGTAGCTTTAGTTTGTTACTACATTCTTTATATAAGTTTTTGTTGGTATCCCCTCCAGCATCCTTCAGCTGTTTCCACAGCTTCTTTTTGAGAAGAGTAATTTTTTTGATTTCTCGTGGTAATTTGCGTTTTTCTTTTCTCTTAATAATATGTTCCATTGATTCTAGAACGTATTTGGATAGGATATCTGTAAATGATTTCCAGATAGTGTTAATATTATCTATTTTTCCTAAATATGATTCCCAGTTGACATTATTTATTTTTTCGCGGAGGATATTGAAATTTATTCTTTTAAAAAAGCCAGCTTCTCCATTTACCCCAGGTGGGTCACTGCAGTTAAGCTTAAAGGTCACAACATTATGGTCACTCGTACTAAAAGTTTCGATGACATCGGTGTCAAAAATGGCCCTCTCGTTATCAACCAAAAGTAAGTCAAGAATATTATTTTTCCTGGTTGGCTTTGTTACAAGTTGGTCCAAACCAAGATCCATGACACAGTCTAGGAAGATTTGTTGATTATGATTTGCAGAACGGTTATGCTCCCAATCAATGTATGACATGTTAAAATCGTCCAATACACGATTTGTGAACGAGGTATCTAAGGTTGAGTGAAGGTAATTGCAAATAGAGTCTATAAGTATTCTATCTCGACCATTGGGAAGGTAACAACACGTTAGTTTAGTTTTTAATGCAGGCAGAACAATACTTAGCGCTTCTAAATGTTTCGAGATTGTGATAGGGCCAACCTCAATTGAATTATGCAAAAAGACAGCAATGCCACCGCCACGACCAATACGATCCCTTCTAAAAACATAATAGGGTACACCGTGGATCAACATAGCATCTGAGATGGAGTCATTGAACCAGGTCTCCACCATCACCACAATATCGTAGGCCAAATCCAACAACAGGAAATGTAGTTCAGGTAATTTTTCAACTGCACTCTGCGCATTAATCAAGCATCCAGATACATTTTTTATGCCAGGACACATACGTTTGTGATGTGTATCAGGTAGTGGAAGGGTTCTTAATGAATTATACATTTCGTGTTCAAGAAAATTTTGAGCTTGGTCAGTATTGAAAATGAAATTTTGAGACAAATGTACACAAGTATTACCACACCATCCTACCTGAAAAGTGGCCGGTGACACACCAAGACATACATCATGTCGTTTGCATGCTAGTCGTTTCCCTCATAGGAGAAGAAACCGTCATGATGTATGTATTTCGACCAATAGAGTGCAATAGCACGTTCAAGCGCTGCCTTTCCTAGAACTGACAAATGTGTGCCATCGGGGGCAAAAAGACCATTATCCATTGAAATCAAATGCCAAAGGGAAATGAAACCCATTGTTTTACATAAAGCTTGAATATTTCCATTACACTGCACCAGGTGTTGATTTAGATTTGACATTTTTTGCCAGTTTTGTTTTTTTTGTTCGTTCCTTGGAAAAGGCCAAGAATAGTAATACGTATCAGTGGTGCAGTGCATTTAATTTGATCTACTAACAATTTTAATCTTTTTGCAATACCGCTAGGAGAATCTGTTGGAATGTTGTTGGTTCCAACACATAGCACAATGCCAAGGACACTCTTCTCTGACTTGATGATGTCACTGATAGAACCAGATAGTTGTTCTATTCTGGCGCCAGGAAAGCACCATGTTTTCGACGAAAAATGTGTGTTACTTTTAAGTTTAATATGCCTCACTTGCGAATCTCCAATGATGAGAAATCTTGTGTTAAGGGAGTTTGCATCTTGAAGCCGATTAGATTCACAGTTATCATTTGCGATAATGCGACCGCAGTCAAGGTTTTTGCCTACTTTAAAGTTTGTTGTATTATTTTGATGACGATTTCGCACATCTATTACGGGATCATGAGGCCATTTATTGGGCCTGGTTTGGTGGTGGTAATAAGCCCTTTGTGTTTTCTTTAACGATTTTTCCTCACAAAGTCCAGTACGGTTTGTGTAGCATGGATTTGGATGATGCTTAGGCCTACTTGTCTTATCACTATTCCCAAAGTAAGTTACAACTACATTAGCGATCTGATCCTCATTTGGCTCCACCGTCGTTTTGTCAATGTGTGCTGAGAGCAGGTTAACTTCAGTTGCGACATCAGACGATAATACAGTTGTAATAATGAAATTTGCTTTGCCATCAACTGTCTTCATAGTTGTCCCTAATTTGCTGGTAGTTTTGCAGTTATCGTCATCAACTTTTGCTGACTGTTTCAAATTTGAACTGATGCTGGCCAGCATATCAACCTGGTTAAGGAACATGTCTTGGATTTTTTTTTTCTAAAGTTTCGAGGCTCTTTTTTACCATGTCCTCAATAGAGTTCATGTAAACAGAAATATCTTCAGACTTCATACTAGGAAGCAATTTGCTGTCTTTGTTTCGTGAAGAGAAATATAAATCTTCAGATTTCGATGTTCGATTTGCGTTCTCTATCTCATTTATATTACTTGTTAGGGACTCAGAAACCACAGCACTAAGACTATGTAGCGAGTTATTTACTACATTTAAATCAAATTCATGTTCAAGTCTATCAATAGATATAATCCTTTTGATGTGAGCTAAATCATTTTGCATGTTTATCACAGTCGTCTCGAGATTGGCAACAGTGGTCTTGTTATGTTCGATGCTGGTTTTCTCAGTATTTAGTGCAGTTTTATCAAGAAGCGAGTCCTCAGTTAGTTCCGACAAGCAAAGACTATCAATGGAAGAGTTTAGAGAGGCACTTGGCATCAATTCTGTTGTGAGATTTTCAGGAAACGTTGAATGCGATAAAGAAATTGGAGTTGATGCTATTTTGTTTGATATAATTTCCCGTGTTGGGTTTCCCAGCAATTTATCATGATATTTCATCAATTTTTTGTGACATTTTGAAGTTGCAGTCTTTGCCGTCTTCATGATTTTGTTTTGCTTACGTACTGTAACATTGTTTATTTTAATTTTTTTTTTAGATTTTGGAAGAATGTGTAGGCTAGTATGCCGCACAGGAGAGTTGCTGTCAATATTCGCCATAATTGAGTACCAGTAAAGGGCGAAAATTAGGTGCAGGATGTTCCAAGAATTACGAAGTTTTAGAGCTTAGACGTATTTCTTATAAAATATCAAGTTTTCTTATAAAAAAGTTAAAATTGCCATGATCATGATATCGTCATGTGCGAATTGTCTTATGTGATGTCACTTGCGAAATTTTTCAAATGACGTAATTTGCGAATCTGTTTGTTTGCCACGCATGACGTCACTTGTGAATGGTCTTCACTTTCACTTGGGAATTTCGTCGCAATTTTTCTGTCGATTCAGATTTGTAACGTTCGATAAAATGACTTGTAGGCACTCAATTTTTACAGGAATGATCTCAAATGACTCACCGAACATTGTTCTTTACAAAATCCATAGCCATCCTGACTTTTCTTTGAATTTACCGGTCAAATTTGGACGTATGTTGAGAGCTGATCAACTCGGCCGCTGACTCGTCAAATTTCGTCAAATCTCGTCAAATCTCGTATGTTAAAAATATTGATATAAATAGCAATATACTTTTATTTGGAGATTTTACTTTAACATTTTAGAATGCCATCAAGATCCAAATGAAAAATACGACATAGAAAGATTTAAAAATACAATGGCAGCTTTAGGCCTTACTTCACACATCAATTCCCCCACCAGAGTTGATTTTAGAGAAAACAGAATTACAACATCATGTATCGACCTAAGTTACAGCAAACTTCAAAATTTTTTGTGTAACTCCTTTGTAATAAAAATAAAAATTGCGAATCATTACTTCACGGCCATTCAAATTTCGTGTGAAGAATACTCGCCTAATGAACAGGTACAGAAAAGTACATATTATCAGCAACTCAATCACAAAGGTGTTAATTTACAGCTTAAAAATTTTAACTGGAATTATTTACATAGACTTAGTAGACCTAATGATATTTACAATGAAATTGAAACCATGGTTAAAAATATTTACAATAGTAATACTATCACAAAGTCTCATAGAAATTTAAAAATAAAAAAAAAATAAAAATGAACAAAGACAGGAATGGATGAACTCTGATCTATTGAAAATAATTAACGAAAAAAATAAACTTTGGAATACAATTGTTAAAACAAAAATTCCTAATGTAAAGGACTTAGAAAAATACAAAGCACTTAAGAACAATATTACTAAACAAATTCTGGTTGCCAAAGCAGAATACTGCAAAATATTCTTTGAAACAAATAAACATGATGGTAAAAAAATCTGGGATAAAATAAATAAAATAAGTGGACTCAGTAAGAAAAAAAATGGTAACTTAGATGAACAAATAAAAAAATTTCAAAGAAAATAATACACAAATGCTTTGTAACAATTTTGCCAAATACTTTGACCAAGAAGTACCACTATTGAAACTACAAAAAAACAACAAAGATAACGCTTCTAAAATAAAAAATAAAACTTCAAACACAAGAAATACAAGCACATGTATTAATTCTTTTCAAGTTGTAAAACCAACCAAACAAAATATTATCACAATTATGTTAAATTTAAACTTAAAAAATCTTGTGGATGTGATGGTTTTTTATTGGAACATTTTGTCAATAATAGGAATATTCAGCAGAATTCTTGAAGATACTTATTGATGCAATTATTGATTCTGAAATTTGGCCTGAAAACTTTTACAGTAATTACAGGCCTATTGCTTTACTCCCAGTTCTTAATAAAATCATTGAAAAATATTTTGCTAATTTCATTTCTAATTTCTTAAATAAATTTAAACTTCTGAATAAAGCTCAATATGGATTTAGACAGGGACTTGGGACTATAAATGAACTAAATGTCATTAATAATAAAATACTTAATGCTTTAGATAATAGTAATCATGTTGGCCTAATCTCTATTGATCTGAAAAAGGCTTTTGATACAATTGGCAATAAAATACTGCATAATCAACTTACAATATTGGTATTCGTGGAAAAATATTAAATAATCTAGCAAATTATCTGAACAACAGACAAAGTTGTGTAAAAATTGCGAATTCACAAAGTGAATGGGCTAAGGTTCAATATGGGGTACCACAAGGCTCAATTCTTGGCCCTATGTTATTTTTAATTTACATAAATGATATTACTGAAGGAATCCATAAATGTCATATCACCCTATATACTGATGATATTCTCATTTTTTCTATCCATAAAAAACAAAATTTAATGGTAAAAAACTTACAAAGTGAATTTACCAATATTAATCAATATCTTTTATGATAACGAAATTTACATCAACAATGAGAAAACCAACTTTTTGCATATATCTACATCTCAAACTGAAAAATTAAAGTGTGGCATTTTTTTCGCATAAAGAGGCTTGACTAGAAAATTTTAAGTGTAACAGTTGCCCTAGAATTAAACAGGTATCCTCCCTTCGATACTTGGGACTTCAGATTGATGAAAGTTGGAAATTTTATACACATATTGAAAATATAAAAAAAAACTAGGAAAATGGTACCACTACTCTATAAGGTTAACAATTGTTTTGGGATCAAAGTAAAAAAAATACTTTACGAATCTTGGATTCTGTTGTATGTCAGATATGCATGTACAATTTTTGGATCAACTATGGATAACTACATCGAAAATCTACAAAAAGTACTAAATATAGCAACGAAAGCTTTTTTTTAGATATACGCAAAAAATGTCAACTACTGATATTCTGAAGAAATACAGCCTTATAAACTTCTCATTACTTTTTAAATTGACAGTAATAACGAATAATTTTTTTGATTTAACATATCAGACTAAAATTTCAAGACATGTACGAAATCATGCAGCATGGCTGAAAATACCATCTTGGAGAAACTCCTATGACAAAAGAAGACTGGAATATAATATTCCAACTATTTTAAATGAAATACCACTGGATATCAGACAGACCTTAACCAGATCCAATATCCAAAAAAAAATTAAGAATTGGTTTATGCTGAACTATTATTAGGTCTAATTGATCAAACTTAAATTGCATCTTCGTTATCTTATTGATTTAGTAATAATTGTTTATTTGTGTGTGTGTGTATTAAAATCTGGAAAATATAATGTAAAAAATAAACATGTTATGAAATTGTTATGAAATTAGGTTTTGGATATGTTCAGTGCACATACAAGCTCTTTGAGCTTCGTGCATGCATATGAAATGTGAGTATATTTATACTGAATAAAAATTATTATTATTATTATTATTGAGATGTTTCAATGTTTGTAAATTATGCTACTGAGAAAGAAATTATCCAAATCATCACTGAACTAAAAGAAACAACTGCGACTAGAAGATATAGGTTTAAAACAGAGCATTTTAAACAAAATAAAGAAAACACAGCAGTGTTTGTATGTAAACTTATTAATAAAATGATAGATTGTGAGAAATGGCCAGAACAACTGAAAACACGAGTGTTAAGACCTATTTATAAGAAAGGAAATAAATTGGATAAAGATAATTACAGGCCAATGTCGTTGCTGTCAATTGTTGATAAAGTAATTGAGAAGTTTTTTGCTAATAAAATAACATAATTACTAGAGAAAACTAATGTTCTTTCAAAACTACAGTATGGATACACAAAGCATAAGGGTACAACAGATTTATTAGTACAAATTAACGAAGTAATAACGAAAGCACTAAATGAAGGCAAATATGTTGGTGCAATATTGATTGACCTCCAGAAAGCATTTGACACATTCGACCAGGAAATTCTATTGAAAAAAATGTGAATCCTCAGGACTAAGGGGTAAAATATACAATTTAATAAAAAGTTATTTAAATAACAGACAGGCAACAGTGAAAATTGGAAATGATTATAATGAACTGAATGAAGTTAAAAATGGAGTTTTCCAAGGTTCCGTATTGGGACCACTATTATTTTTAATATATGCAAATAATATAAATGATTGCACTTCTAAAACCTCAATTTACCTATTTGCAGATGATACAGTAATGATATCCATAAATTATAACTATGAAGACATGGTAAATAACTCACAATATGATTTTGACATGTTAAACGGATGGTTTATTGAAAATGAACTTTATATCAGAGAAGATAAAACGGTGCAAATAAACATAACAGTGCCTAAAATAAAAAAAGGTTCAATGGAAACATATAATAAATCATTCTGAAAACTGTTACTTCATGAAAAGTGGAAAACATCAACACATCTGAGAAGATACATGTAAAAAAATAGAAATTAAACAATCATCAAAGTACTTAGGAGTTCACATTTATTCACACTGGAATTTTAAACAACATATTATTAATTTAATAAGTAACTTGCGTAAATTATACCAAGATTGTATAAACCTAAGAATATCATGAATGTAAAAAAATAAAATGATTATATATGAGGCATGGATTGTTAGTTATCTAAGGTATGGAATTGAATTGTATGGTTTTATGTCAGAATATTTAATAAACAGACTACAGAAAGTGCAAAATAAAATAGTGAAAATGTTTTTCGGAAAAGTTAATAAATCAACTGAGAAGGTTTTTAAGGAAAATAAAATATTAAATGTTAAACAGTTAAGAGACTATATTGTTATAACAAAAAATTACTATAAAAATACCTACAAAAATTATGATCTACACAAGCAAGATAGTCTGAGGAAGAAAACAAAGAGATTTAAAATACCAAAATGGAATAACACATACGGACAAATAAATAAGGCCTATTATGTACCTATCATTTTCAATAATTTACCAAAGCATATATTATTGTTTGAAAACCTTGAAGTATTTAAAAGAAATTTAAAAGATATGTTAAGTAGCATTTAATTAACTAACAAACTGAATTTAAAAGTGTTGTAACTAACAATAAATACAAGTCACACAATTTCTATATGTATTTATTTAAGTCCTAATTTATAATGTATATAGTTAAGATTGTAAACTAATACATATATATTGTAGACTCACACATGTTTTTAAGTAAACTTCGAGTCATTTCTGCAATAAATTCATTCATTCATTCATAAGATGGAATTATTAAGATGGAATTGATGAACAAATAAAAAATCTTTTAAGGATAAAACCACAACTGTAGTGGCGAACATTTTTAATAAAGATTTTGCATTAAAGGTACCATCTCTACAAAAAAATTATGCTAAAAGAAAAGCTGCTCATAAAAAGTCTAAGAAATATTCAAATAACCTAATCCAAAATAAAGTTTCAAACACAAAGAATCTTTTCTTGACTGATGTACATGAAGGTGAAATTATTCTTATTATTAAAGAGTTAAAAATTTCCTATTCTGCAGGTATTGATGGTTTTAAACTTCATCATTTTTAAAAACAGTTGCGAAAATTCTGCTGTATTTCTAAAAATCCTAATTAACGAAATTATTGAGCATGAGTATTGGTCAGACAAACTTAAAACACAAATACTTAGACCATTGTTTAAAAAGGGTACTAATTTAACAGAAAATTATAGACCAATACCTTTATTGCCAGTCATCAGTAAAATTGTTGAAAAAGTCATCTCAAATAAAATTCTGAATTTTCTAAATAAATACAAATGTCTTTCAAATTTCCAATTTGGCTTTCGTAAAAAACTTAGTAGTACCACAGCACTCTCGGAAATTAATGAAATTATTACGACTGCACTTAACCAAGGAAAATATGTTGGCACAATACTGATTGACCTTCAAAAAGCATTTGACACAGTTAACCATGAGATTCTCCTTGTTAAATGCGAAAATATGGGCCTTAGAGGAAAAATTTTAAATATTATTAAAAGCTACCTAAATAACAGAAAAAGCACGTACTAAAGTTGGCCATGAATACAGCAATACTGAAGATATTCTTTTTGGAGTTCCACAGGGTTCAGTTCTTGGTCCTCTTCTTAATTTATATCAATGATGTTGAAGATATTATTGATAAATCAATTATTATTATGTTTGCTGACGACATTATGTTGCTTCCTATAAACTTTGATTTTAATGAAATGATGAACAATTTACAAAGTGAATTTGATAACATTAATGATTGGTTTAGGGAAAATGAAGTTTATATTAGTGAAGATAAAACTGTTCAGCTTCTTATTAGAACTCCACATTTAAAAAAATTTAATGACAGATCAATCTGGATTCACTCAGACCGTTGTACCTCACTAGTAAATGGTGACATTTAAAATTGTCATTTAACATGCTCTACCTTGAAATGAGTTGATAATGCTAGATATCTTGGGATCGAAATTGATTCTTACTGGAAATTTGAAAACCACATTGATCTTCTCATTACTGAGCTTAGACAAATCATGCCAAAATTGCATAAAGGTCACAATATATAAAATATTAAAATAATATTGTTATCTACAGAGCATGGATTGAAAGTCTTATCAATTATGGTATTGAAATTTATGGTTTCGCTCCAAATTATCTTATTGAAAAACTTCAGAGAACACAAAATAGAATTGTAAGAATACTTTTTAAGAACTTTAATGGAAAAACTACTGACGAGATCTATGTTAAAAACAACATTTTACGCAATACTCAGCTGAGAGATTTTTGCTTTATTCAAAAGAATTTTTTTACTTTCAAAAACAACAAACAACAACTTGGAAATTGTTTACTCCGTAAGTCATCTGTTAAATACAAAATTCCAAAATGGAAAAATGAGTATGGTACTAGAAATAAGTCCTACTTTTTGCCATCTATTTTTAATAAATTACCAGCAAATATTTTATTAATTAATAATTACAATGCACTTAATAAAGCATTAAAAACACACTTGATGCATGATTTAACATAGGTATGAAGTAAGAAAGTTTGTTTAATTTGTATGTATTGCCTTTTTTCGTTTTTATTTGTTGTAACTCAATGCATTCTTTTTTAATTTGTACACAAGTTTAGTTTTAATTCACGTAATCTTTTAAATTCTTTTTAACCTGTACATATCCTAAATTTTACATGAGTTGTTTATAAATATTGCGTACAAAAATGAAACTATATAAGTGATGAAATAGGTAAATGAACAATTATTGTGAATGTTATGTATATATTTTGTTAAATTATGTAATACTATAGTGTATTGCTGCTAACCACACAAGTTTTTTCTAAAAACTTCGAGCATTATCAGCAATAAAGATATATAGAAAAAAATTATTATTATTATTATTATTGCTGTTGTTGTTATTATTATTATTGTTATTATTATTATTAATGTTATTTTTGTTAGTATTATTATTGTTATTATGGCTGCCTTGGGTTGCAAACAGAATAACGCTCACAGAAAATCATAAAGATATGCAAGAAAAAGAAGGAGAACATCTCAAGTAAGCAGTAAGACGTCAATATAAGGATACCAAGGACATATACAGCAAGTTTGGTGAGCCAAAAACAATAAGAAGTGCTTAAATTAAGTGAAAATAACTGAGGCAAATTGATCAAGATGGTGTTGTAGAAAACTTTAGACACAATAAACGAAGTGCGTTCGAAAACACGCTTGAAAAAGCAAAAAGTGCAAAAAGTGTAAGAAAAGTTTTAACAAAATCGAACCGGATTAAAACTAAGTAAACTGAAATTGAACTTTTTGGCTGAAAAAGAACCCAGAATGGAATTAAACCATTCGATTACTTGGTAAGATTGTTAATAAACTGAAAAGTACTTAAATAACGAGAAAACATGTCCAAATGTGGTGATTGTGGGGAAAGATTGGGAAATCAAGGTGACTGTGTGAAATGTGGCAATTGCAACTCAAAAATATCATTACAATTGTGCAGGAGTGCAGCAAAGAACATGGAAGGCAAAGAGTGAAGAAAAGAAAAAAGAATGAAAATTTGCCAAATGTAGAAAACCAAGAACTTTATCAGAAAAAGACACTGCAAAAAAAATGAATGATGAAGATTTGACTAATGACGAGGAGGAGGAAAATAAACTTGAACATACAAAAACAGCTGCAAATGAAGAAAGTAGGAACCAACAAATAGCAGATAAAACAAAGACAGAAGAGTATAATGAAGTTGGACTAGCAACAAGGATGATCAGAATGGAAGACAAATTGGACAAGTTAATAGAAACAAAATGAAAAATTAGAAAAGTGTAATAAAATCTCCAGAATTTTTATACAAAGAACACGAATATTTGAAAGAGGAAAATAAAGAACTCAAAAGGCGAATGGAAGAGATTGAAGCCAAAATCCAATTACTTGAGAATAGAGATGTGAAAAAATAAAGATATGGAAGGAACATTATCAACAATGAAACGTGAGTTAAAGGAAAAGGAGCAATATGACCGCAACAGAAATCTTGAAATAAATCAATTAGACTGGCTGCAGGTTGAGAATACCAAAGAAGTGATAAGAAACCTAGCAAAAAATTTCAACGTCGGTGGCTTCGAAGATGATCAAATAGATGCAGCTTATAAAATACCGAACAGGGACAAAAACAAAGCAAGCACACTGATTATACAGTTCAAGAACAGAGACAGTAGAGACAGTTGCCTACAGCAAAGGAAGCGTGTAGTTACAAATGACAATATGTTTAGAAATGGAAACAGAAAACCAATATATCTAAATGATAATATGACGCCATATAATAAGAATTTGTTTTGGATGACGAAGAATACAGCAAAAGAAAATGATTACAAATACGTGTGGTTCAGAAATGGAAAAATAATGGTAAGGAAAAATGAACAAGCAGAAGAAGTAATAACCATACGTGAAGAAGCTGATTTGTTGAAGCTACAACCAACACAAGAAATTCAATAATCCAATTTTTGAAAACAGAAATCAAATTGTGAAAGGAATACAAGAGGAGACTGGTGGTTGTGAAAGTGTTAAAGTACTACATGTCAACATAAGAAGCTTAAGAAAAAATTGGAATTTGATGCAACAAATAATCCAAGATAGTATGGTCAACTGGGATATTATAATACTTACAGAGATTAATATAAAAAAAATTGAAACAGAATTGTATAAGTTAGATGGGTACATACAAAAAAGTATTACAAGAGAAACAACAAAAAGAGGTGGAGGTATTATGATCTTAATTAAGGAAGACTTTGACATAAAGGACACAGACAAAAGTTGTGTGGATAATAACATACTTGAAATTGAATTAAAGAAAAAATAATACAGACAGAATTAGAGTAATAGCAGTTAATAAAAAAAAACAAGTTCAAATAAAAAGGAATTTATAAAAAATATGAAAAACATTATTAAAAATAATAAAGAAAGTGCAACATATCAAATTTTATTAGGAGATTTTAATATAGACATTTTAAATGATAGAGAGGATACAGAAGATAAACATGAACAGAACCTAATAGATAAATATGAAGACACATTAGCAAAGTTAGGATTTGAAAAAAAAATTGAATCACCTACTAGAGAAGAAATAATAAAGAAAAATGGTACAAACTACATCCAAAGATCTTATATTGATCATATTTATATTAAGAATGATACTGGAGAAACTAGAGGTGGTGTCTTAACAGAAAAAATTGCAGATCATTACTGTACAATGTGTTGGATGTGGAACTCTTACAAAAATAATAGTACAGATGAAAATATAATGAAGAGTGACTATGATTTATATATTTACAAACATAAATATATTATAAAAGAAATGAATGAAATAAATTGGAATATGCTAAATACAAAGGAATGTCCGAATGAAATATACGAAGAAATAGTAAAATCCATAATATTTACTCAAACAATAAATCAAAGGTAAAACCAAAGCTTTGTAAGAGCGCTGAAAAAACGAGAAAAGAATGGATAACACATGATTTATTTGACAGAATAGATCACAAAAATAAATTTTGGAACAAAAAAAGAAATCACAAGATATAGACGAAGAGACGATAAACAGATACAAGAGAGAGAAAACGGAAATAAACTTAAAAATCAAAGAATGTAAACAAAATTATTATAAGGAGAAATTAAGAAATTTTCAACTTAACAATAAATCAATTTGGGAAGTTATAAATGATGTAACAAGTAAAAAGAAAAACGAGAACATTGATGAAGTGCTAGCAAAAACATTTAAAGACATGCATTTTGTTAAATTATCAAATGATTTTAATAATAGTTTCTGTAGTCAAGTGCCAAATTTAAAATAAAGTTTTAAAAATGAACATGAAGAATATAAAAAAGATTCCTACTGCAGAAAGATAAAAAACAAGAAAAAGAAATACTTAAAGGCAGTTAAAAATACAATGTATATTGAAGATGCAAATGAAGTTGAAATAATAAATATAATAAATGAACTAAAAAATACAAAAGCAACACGACTATATAAAATACAAACAACATATAAAACAATCTAAACATAAAACAGCAAAAGCAATGTGCAAATTGATAAATACAATGATTGAAAAAGAAATATGGCCAGACATGCTAAAAGTACAAGTAACAAGACCGATTTATAAAAAGAGAAATAAAGTAAACTTGAATAACTACAGACCAATAGTGCTGCGGCAGGTGCATAACGATAATCACGCATGACGCTGTACTGTCCATTGTTGGGGGCTGTATATTGTTGTGGTGATTTAGCGGTTGGAGTTTTTTTTATAAATGTTTGTTTTTGGGTAAAACGTGGGCTAACTTTAACGTTGGCCTGGGCCCAAATAAAAGTATTCATTTGAAGTGCAAATGGCGTTCTTGATCAAGAGATCCATGAGACCTCCATCCAACATTTGGTAGCCGAACGTCGGTGGTTTTGAACCAGGAAAGGCTGAAAAACGGCGATCTGAACACAACCGGACAAAAGAACTCAAGATGGCGAAGCCCTTCCACAGAGAAAGCTAACCGGCAAGAGTCCAATGTTTCGTAAGTTCATCGCTCGTCAATGCCTACCTTCCTAGCCATTTGTAGTCAAAAATCAATATTTACAACTCGTCCATAGCAACTATCTTTACAATCCGTGCCATCTACACACGATTATATTTTTGTTGAACATTTATATACTTCAAGATTCAATCATGAGTACCTTGAATAACCCAGACCTATATTATAAAGGGATCAAATTGTTTAATGGCAAGGATTACTTGCTGTGGAAAGCAAAAGTACTCAGTCATTTAAGGCAAGAAGGTCACCATGTCGTACTGACAAATGCACAACCCCCTGCTGATGCGGATGCTGAGATACGGGGAGCATGGCGTACTAGCAATAACTATGCATTGAATTTTCTCATGAAATGCATTGATGACCGTCAACTGATCCACTACTTGGAAATTACAGTCGCCAAGACGATTTGGGATGACCTCAACTTAAGGTACAATACCCAGAATCAAGATGCCCAACTACGACATCTGGATGCCTTACATAACCTTGAAATGCAGTCACAAGAGACCATGGAAGACTACTTATCTCGTGTCCAGGGATTGCGTCATATTTGTCATAATGCAGGACGCCAGGTATCGGACAGTGACTACGTACATTACGTCCTACGTGGGGTGAAACACCAACGGTGGCAAGGTGTTATTGAGAGTCTACGAGGAGAAGCTAACCTAACGCCAACCCGTATGGAACAACGTCTTGTGGATGCTTACTACAGAATTATGCCCTCCGCCTCTACTACAAGGTGCCCAGTTACCGACCATCTGTTGGCCATACCTTATCAATCACGTAACCTGAATAACAAACGTTGTGGCAACCGTGATGGTATGTGTTTGAATACAACCCGAAAACCAAAGAATCGGCACTCTTTGCCTCAAGAAGCCACTTCAGATACAAGACTTCGTGTCCAATGCCAATGGTGCCGAAGATTTAATCACATGGAGGAAAACTGCCGAATAAAACAGCAATATCTAGTTGCTAAGAACACACGTACCCCTAAAGAGAAACCTCCGATGATGGCAGGGCCACGAGATAACCACCGCACATATAAGCCGAAAGCCCGACAGCTATGCACGGATGAGTTTGACGTCTGTTCCGAAAGCTCCACTCCCTGTATTGAATCCGAAGAGGACTTACAAACCGATCGCTCAGAAATGTTAAAGCTGACCGCTACGAGCCCTAAAGCTGTCTCGTTACAAGATTATGTTCACAAGAGTGAATTCGCCTTGACCATTGGTTACCCCCAGTCCGCATTCTTGGCTGCTAGGGAATACTTCGCCCTCGACTCGGGCGCGACGTCCCACGTCATATGCCGTTATGACTGGCTGACAAATTCAAGGGTCATCTCTACGAAGATCTACCTAGCATCCAAAGGAGCAAGTATTACTGCCACACGTCAAGGGGACATACGTATAGAGACGCCATACAGTATTCTCCGTTTAGAGAATGTGCTCTATGCTGCAGAGGCATCGGCCAATCTCATATCCACGCCACGATTAGATCGTAAAGGAATCACAATTATTCAAAAACAACAACATTTCCAATTGTTAAAAGGTGACAAATTATTGGGAGATGGACCTTTGTTACACAATGATGTATATCGTTTAGAGGGACAAATCTTACCACCTATTGATTTTGCCTCGTGCAAAGCCGTTGCGCCTACTAAGCTACCGTGCAACTACGAGAGTTTACTATCCAAAATGTCTACATGGACGTTATGGCACGAACGCCTCGGCCACCCGTCACCTGTGGTGATGCAGAAGATGCAACGTGAAGGCACTCTCCATGGAATACATTTTGGGACACCACCAAAAGAGCCCTGCCAGGTCTGCATCTTATGTAAAAGCCGAAGTTTACCATACCCGAAAGTTGCACCAATTCGATCACGCCGGGTTATGCAATTAATTCACGCAGACCTCACAGGCCCAGTCAAGGTTCCTACATATGCCAATGCACGTTACTTATTGTTGTTCATAGATGACTATTCACGCCGTGTCTTTCCCTATTTCCTCGAACGCAAGTCACAAGTATTGGACGCATTACACACATTCCTACTGCAGAGACAGAATGAAACGTCATGCCGGCTTGTCACAATCCATACTGACAACGAACCAATATGGAAAGCATATGAATTTGAACACTACCTTACCGAGAATGGTATAAAACATCTCTACTCGGCCCCTTTCGCACCTAAGACGAATCCAATCGTGGAGAGAAGTTTCCAAACTGTCATCAAGCGGGCCACTACATTACTAGAACACAGCCGCCTCCCAATTTCACTTTGGCGATTCGCCGTTGAAACATCATGTTATTTACACAACATCATGCTGTCACGACCACTGTATGGATTACCTCAACAGACACCATTAGGACGTTGGGATCCAGGAAGATATCCATCGTCTGGATGCCACCTGCACAAGTTTGGCAGTCTGGCCTACTATGTTTTGCCACCACACCAACGCGTGAAATTTGAGTCCACAGCTAAGCGTGCAATATTCTTAGGATATGCGACAAGGAGTATCGGATTTCGTCTCCTCGACATTGAGTCTAAGCAGCTTATTGTGTCAAGAGATGTCAGATTTGATGAAAGTGTTCGTGGTGGAGACATTTTAAACTCTACGCCAAGTCATCCTTCTGCTCCTGACACTCCTCCCATCATAAATACGGATACATCTCACGACTCGCTCCCACGAGCTCGGCCCCATCATCCAATACAAGGAGATCAACCTGTGCCACTTTGTGATAACCCCGTTGCCTACGGCCCTCACCGAAGACGTGGAAGACCACCAGGAACCACAAAACAGGTTATGGCAGATCGACGAGCAGCTGAACGTATCCATAATTTGCAGGATAGCACCTTGCAATCTGAACCCGACTCAATTCTGGATTCAGATGACGATGCTGATGAACCCGTCGTCATTTTACTCCATATGTTAGCGGCGACACAGATACCAACGCCAAAAACAAATTTCGTGATACATTATCATCTCCAGAAGCCGATGGCTGGGCCCATGCGATGGAGCAAGAACTGGACTCCATGAAATCTCACAATGTCTGGACACTAGTTCCCAAGCCTCCCGGAAGTAAAGTAATTCGTTCGAAATGGATATTTGTACGGAAACAACACCCCGATGGTTCATTGCGAAAATTAAAGGCAAGATTAGTAGCTGCGGCCTGGAATGAGCGCGCTGGTATAGATTACATTTCATCCTACTCGCCCACCGTGAGGAACTCTTCCGTCCGTCTAGTGCTCGCACTTTCTGCCCGATTACACCATAAATTACATTTCCTAGACACTACCACAGCCTACCTTTTCGGGAAAATTTCACGTGTCTTATACCTTACGCAACCTCCAGGATACGAAACACCCGGGGACCATGGGCAGCAGTTAGTCTGTTTGCTAAATAAATCCATCTATGGTTTATCGGAATCCGGGCGGAACTGGTTTGAACACATAAGCGAAGTTTTACGCCAATTGGGTCTCGTAAAGTCCGAATTCGACCCATGTGTCTTTGTCCAAAAATCTGGTGACAATCTACTCATTTTATGCCTCTTCGTCGATGATAAGATGATCAGTGTGAAAAACGAAAACATCTACCAATCCTTTTTAACTGCCTTACGAACGCACTTAGATATAGTAGAGGTCAAAAATCAGAAATACATCGGATATGAGATAGAATACACAGATCAATTTATTACCCTTTCCAATGCAAAGTACACACAAGACAAACTAGAATATTTTAAATTAGCTGATGTCAATCCCGTGAAGACTGTCTCCGCCACTTCGAAACCTCTAGGTGCCTGTATAGACTCTTTACCAATTGATAAAACCACTTATCTGGAAATGCTCGGGTCGTTGATGTTCTTGGGGATACAAACTCGCCCAGATATTCTCTTCACTGTCGTGCAGTTAGCCAGACAATCGGCGGCACCGAAACTCGCACATTTGACAGCACTTAAAAGGGTGTGGAGGTACCTCAAAGGCACAGCCAATAGGAAAATTCATTACCGATTGGGTGACATGGGCGAATTGAAGACTTATAGCGACGCCTCCTGGGATTCAGTAGAAGGCAGTAAAGGTGTCAGTGGCATTTTAATCATGTTAGGCTCTTCGCCTGTAGTATGGAGCAGTAAGACACAGCCCCTCGTTGCGCACTCAAGTTGTGAAGCGGAAGTAAGTGCTATGTCAGACCTAACGAAGGAACTAATTTGTTTTCGGGGATTGCTTGCAGAGATCAGCCCTACAACTTTGAATTTTCCAATCGCAGTGTACACGGACTCTCGTTCTGCTATGGATCTCTTGACCAATGGTGGTAGTAGTCATTCGAGACACTATCTTCGGAAAATAAATTATGTACGGGACGAAATACTCAAGAATAACATCTGCCTTAATTTCTGTCCGAGTACCGAAATGCCGGCTGACCCCCTTACAAAAATTGTGACTGGTACTAGACTGAATGAAATCATGAAGTTGTGTTTTGCACTTTATTCTGATTAATTATTCATTGACTGACGTATTTTGTATTACCGATAGAGTGATTTGTCAACTTTCTACTTGCTGATTGTGTCGCATGTAGTTGCGTGATTTTATGATATTTTGTTGTCTGGTGAAGTTTTACATTGCTAGCCTCTATCTGTTAAGTTTCGCTGATAGGGTTTCTTATGCGGGCATGTAAAAATCGTCTACCATTTCAAAATTAATTATTTTTCTTTATTCCTATTCTTCGACGTATAAACGCTGTTTTGCGTCATTATTATTTAATATTTCAAGTCTGTGCCTTGTGTTCAAGTTTCAGCATTTTTGTATTCTTGCGTTTTATGCCGTTGTTTGCATGCTATAATTAAATAGCTGTTAATTTGTAATCAGTAAAGCCTCATTAGTGCTTATAAGAGGGGAATGCTGCGGCAGGTGCATAACGATAATCACGCATGACGCTGTACTGTCCATTGTTGGGGGCTGTATATTGTTGTGGTGATTTAGCGGTTGGAGTTTTTTTTATAAATGTTTGTTTTTGGGTAAAACGTGGGCTAACTTTAACGTTGGCCTGGGCCCAAATAAAAGTATTCATTTGAAGTGCAAATGGCGTTCTTGATCAAGAGATCCATGAGACCTCCATCCAACATATAGCTTTACTATCTATAATAGATAAAATATTAGAAAAAATGTTTGCAAATAAAATAAGAAACTTTCTAGAAAAAATAAACGTTTTGTCAAAATCACAATACGGATACACAAAAAATAAGAGTACAACGAATTTATTAATAGAAGTAAACGAAATTATCACAACAGCATTAAATGATGGAAAATATTGACATAATATTGACATAATTCTAGTGGATTTGTAGAAAGCGTTCGATACTTTCGATAAAAAAATTCTGTTAAGTAAATGCCAAAAAATGGGACTGAGAGGGAAAATATACAATTTAATCAAGAGTTATTTAGATAATAGGAAAACACAAGTTCTAATATGTGGAAAAAACTGTTAACAACACCAAATTTGGAGTACCTCAGGGATCGGTTTTGGGACCACTGCTATACCTAATATATACAAATGATATTTCAGAAAATATAAAAAAAAACACGTGTTACTGTTTGCAGATGATACCATATTGATTTCAATAAACAATAATTATGAAAACATGATTGAAAACCTACAATGTGACTTTAATAAACTGAATGACTAGTTTATTGTAAATGAATTATTTATTAGCAATGAAAAAACTATACACATGGATATTACAGTCCCTAAAATGAAGAAAAGTGAAGGATTACGGGTTATTAAACACTATGGAAATTGTACAAAATTAGAGTTAAATCATGAAAACTAAAAATGTAATAAGGAGTGCATAAATTTGGAAAAAAAAGACCAGTGCAAGATATTTGGGAATGGAAATAAAGTCAAATTGGAATTTCAAAGGGCACATAATTCAAGTTATAACGAAAATAAGACAAATACTACCAAAAATCCAACTATTAAAGAATATATTAGACACAAAAAATAAAAAAAATATTATATGAAGCATGGATAGGAAGTATCATACGGTATGGTATTGAATTGTATGGTTTTACATCAGACTATTTAATAGAAAGAATGCAAAGGACACAAAATAAAATGGTCAAAGTGTTGTTTAAAAAGCAGGAAGGAATAAAAGCAATAGAATTATACAAGACTAATAATATACTTAGAATTACAGAACTTAGAGATTACATAGTAATAGCAAATAATTATGCCTCAAATATGTATAAAAATAGCAGATTTACTGAAATAGATAATATCAGAATGAATAAGCCAATATACACAGTACCAAAATTGAATAATATATATGGGAAAAGAAATAAAAAGTACTACGTACCAAATATTTTTAATAAATTACCAAGAAATATGATGAATTACCAGAATATTAATGAATTAAAACGGAAATTAAAAGTAAAACTTACAAGAAAATAAACCCATTGCGAAGTGTTGAATTCTGAAACTTGAAGTCTAAAAAATATAAAAAATTCTTAAAATTCAAACTTTTTAATAACTATGATGATTTATACATATATTTTTAATTTCAACAAGATGTATATTTGTTCTCACAGAAGCTATTTTAATTAATAGCTTCGAGTATTACAGTGTACATTGTACATATATGTATTGTATTGTAATGAAACAATAAAATGAAAGAAATCGAAAGAAATTATGAAAGAAATTGAAACCTGGAATTATGCCAGTTGGACTGGTTGCCCGACGGAGACTTGAAACAAGGAGTGCAAAAGTAGAGCAAAACTTCAATATTGCATCGTATCATCCAGATCAAGTGGAAATAGCCCATAGAATTCCGAACAAAAACAGGAACAAAAAAAGTGCAATTATTATACCATGCGTTATACCATGCGTTTCTATACTCCCTACTTTTAAATAGGGAGTATAGAAACGCATGGTTAGAAAATAGAAAAAGGATTGTAACAAACGACAATGTGTATAGGAATGGAGACAGAAGTAGAATATATTTGAACAAAAACATGACACCACACTACAGAAATCTTTTTTGGAAGACAAAAGAGTTTGCAAAAAACAATGACTTTAAATATGTGTGGTTTCTACGAGGAAAAATCATGATGAGGAAGAATGAAAATGTGCAAGAAGTGAAAGTGATAAGATCTGAAGAAGATCTACAATCATCAAATGACAACAATGTATAGAAACCAAATATTTGAAACACATGCGGAAGGGAAAAGTAAAATCGAAAACGAAATTGGACATAGAGTAAGTTTAAAAATTATCTATGTAAATATACGAAGCTTGAGAAAAAACTGGGATCTTCTAAAATTTAATATTCGAGAAACAAAAATAAATTGGGATGTAATTGTGCTAACAGAAGTAAATATTAAAAAAAAACAATAAATTATGAATGGAAAAGTTTCAAAAATTATAATGCTACGAGAGAGAACACAACTAGAGGAGGGGGAATAATGGTGTACATAAATAAAAATCTTATTATCGACAAAACTAAGATTCACATTTTAAATATTGAAAATAATGATAATAATAACTAAAAGTTTTCAAAAGTTTAAATTGATTACAATATATAGGAGACCTGACACAAATAAAAGTAAAATTAAACAAGAACTGAAAAAAATCCTAAAAATAAAAGACAAAGCATTAAAGAAAATATCATTTTAATAAGGGATATTAACATTGATGTTTTAAAATATGAAGATGACACAAAAGATAAACATGATCAAAATAACATTGACAAGTACGAAAATATGATGGCCAGCAGAGGTTTTGAAAAAAATCATAGAATCTCCAACAAGAGAAGAAGTTTCATGTTCAAACAATAAAAATAAATTACAAATATCTAACAAAGCTAACAAATAATGATTGGAATATAAATGGAGGTAACATTGAAAATTGCTGATCATTATTTTACCTCATGCTGGTTTTGGAAAACAGGAGAAAATCAAAATGACAGCATAACAGAACTTGAGGAAAAAAATCTCTTTACATAATATAATCATAAAAACATAGAAGAAATTTACAAACTTATAATTGGGATGAGTTAGATATAATAGACTGTCCAAATGAAATGTATAATAAAATAAATCAGATAATAAAAAATATCTATGTTAGCAATAAAAGCACAAGGAATAAAAAGAATAACCAGGCTGGAAAAAAACCAATAAAAAAAGAAAAGAATGGATATCAAATGAATTAATAGACATGGTAAATAAGAAAAATAAACTTTGGAAGCTTATAAAGATGCAGGATGAAAATATTAAAACAAAAACTATAAAACAGTACCGAGAATTAAAATAAAAAAATCAACTTGAAAATTAAAGAAAGCAAACAAAAATATTATGCAACTATACTTGAGGCTGAAAACAGTAATAAAAATGTTTGGGATATCATAAAAGAGATAAGTGGAAAACATAAAAGAAAACAAAATATTCATAAAACTATTATTCAAACTTTTGAAGGAGTAGAAATCCAAAAACTAAGAAATGATGTTAACGAACATTTCTCGAAACAAGTCCCAACACTTAAAACATCATTTGAACAAAGAAATAATACCTATAAAAATGGACATTTCTATAAAACCATTTATCGAAAAAATTAACAAAAGAAAAGAAAAATAGGTGATAAAACATTCTATGTAAAGTATACTACTCCTGCTGAAATTGCGAAACTCATAAATGAATTAAAAAATACTAATGCAACAGATATAGATGGTTTTAATACTGCTAACTTTAAGCAATCAAAGGAAAACACATCAAGATTCATAAGTAAATTTATCAACATTATGATTGATAAAGAAGTATGGCCAGAACAATTAAAAATACAAGTACTAAGACCAATATATAAAAAATGAGAAAACACCAATAAAAACAATTACAGACCAATTTCGTTATTATCATTAATTGACAGAATAATAGAAAAATACTTTTCAAATAAAATAAGAGAATTTTTAGATAAATTTAAGCTACTAAATAACATACAGCATGGTTACACACAAAAGAAAGGCACCACAGACTTGTTAGTACAAATAAATGAAATAATAACTAAAGCATTAAATGAAAAAAAATATGTTGGCACAATCTTTATCGACCTTCAAAAAGTTTTTTTATACTTTTGACCAAAAGATACTATTACAAAAATGTGAAGCAATAGGATTGAGGGGAAAAATTCTAAACCTAATTAAAAGCTATCTAATACACAGAAAAGCAACAGTAAAAATTGCAGAGGAATATAGTGATTACAGAGAAATTAAATATGGGGTACCACAAGGATCTGTATTTGGGCCATTACTATTCTTAATTTATGTAAATGATATCCATGATTGTGCCAAAAGATCACTAATATATATTTTTGCATATGATACTGTAATGATCTTTATTAATTCAAATTATGAAGAGATGATTGGAAATTTTCAACAGGATTTTAATATGGTAAATGGATGGTTAATCGAAAGTGAACTTTACATAAGTAAGGAAAAAAATACAAGTAGATACTACAGTTCCTAAAATGAAAGATAAACATAAAAACATATAATTACACATTCTGAACACTGCCTACTAATGAAAGAAAATAAAAATCAACAAAATTGTGAAAGAACTTGCAGAGAAGTAGAATTAAAGAAAACAACAAAATATTTAGGAATGGATGTAGATTTGCAATGGGATTTTTAACAGCATATAACGAAATTGATAACAAAACTACATCAAATGATACCAAAATTATATAATATAAAATACTTGTTAAATATTAAGAATAAACGAATTCTATCCGATGCATGGATAGAAAGTTTGCTTAGGTATGGGATAGAAATTTATGATTTTGCGACTGACTAGATCATTTTGAGATTACAAAGAGTGCAGAATAATATAGTAAAAGTATTGTTTGGGAAAGAAGGTGAAAAAACAAATGATTTATATATAAAAAATACCATTTTAAAAATTATAGAACTACGAGACTTTGTGGTAATAATAAAGAATTACTACATAAATACACATAAAAATTATGATGAAAACAAAAGCAAACGATTACGTAAAAAAACCCAAAAATATAGAATACCGGAGTGGGACAATGCTTACGGCTTAAAAATCAAACCCTATTACATACCAAACATTTTCAATAAACTGGACCCCAAAATATTAAACTATGAAAGCAAAGGAATTTTGAAAAAAGAATTAAAACAAGTATTCGTAAATTCTTACAAAAACTGAAGGTGAATGTTCCAAAGAACTGTTAGCTAAATAGGAAATAAGTATAAAATATTAAAATACTAAAATAACTAAACAGTGAATTTTATTGTGAATTAATTTTATTTTAAAAAATTTGTTTTTGTACGTAATTAACCAATTTGTATAGATTGTGTAATTTATTATGTATCAAGTGTATTATTTATTTATTATATAAAATATATATGTATTGCGGCTCTCACAAGTTTTTATTTAAAACTTCGAGCCTTGAAAACGCAATAATTTTATTTATTTATTATTTATTTTATTTATTATTATTGCGTCACATTGTGAGGCGAATGTCTGGGGTCGTCACGGCTCCCATGGATCATAGTTTTTAAAAAATAGAAACAAGCATTTATAACATCGATGGACATGGATTGCATAAAGAACCATGAATGGTAAGTCTTTTGAGATCATTTCTGAGAAATTTGAGCAACCGTAAGTGATTATTTTGAACGTTGAAAATCTGAATCGGCTGAAGGCGCGACGCAATGTTTTTTGAGACAGGCTACCCGTATGTGACGTAACACTCGTCAAACACATCATTACGCAAGTGACGTCATCAGAGATAACTTGCAAGTACTATTCGCAAGTGATGCTACGTTTGTCAAACAATTTCGCAGTGACGTCATCAGAGACGACTAAAAAGAGAAGACATGGCACGATGCCAAGAATACGAGAACCCAATCAAACCCGCCGGCGAGCGTTGCGTGCCAACTACTGACAACTTTGTAGCCTTTAAGCGCTGTCGTGCCCGTGCCAGGTATGTCATCCGTGAGGCTAGACGTGCTTCGTGGACAGCTTATGTTTCGTCGATCACGCGCTCCACGCCTTCTCAGCAGGTGTGGCGGAAGGTGCGCCAGATCTCGGGGAGGAACGTGTCTTCCCCGGTTTCACAGCTGAAGGTGGCTTATTCCGTGATCTCTTCTGTGCCGGATATTGCCGACTGTCTTGCGTCTGCGTTTACGCGGGTCTCGAGTGATAACCATTGTGATCCTGGTTTCCTCAGAATAAAGCGTAGAGAAGAGGCTCAGACTCTAGACTTTCGCTCCAATGGGCTAGAGGAGTACAATTTACCGTTCACCAGCTTTCAGCTTCACCGTTTTCAGCTTTGTCCAAGTCGCATGATTGTGAAACCGGGCAAAGACCCTACTGCTCCTTTCAGTTATCGCCCAATCTCTCTGACCAGCTGTGTCTGTAAGCTTATGGAACGGATGGTCAGTGAGAGGTTGGTCTGGGTGCTGGAATCACGCGGATTCTTATCTGTGTCCCAGTGTGGCTTTCGACGTTTTCGGTCAACCATCGATCATCTGGTTGCCCTTGAATCGGATGTGAGGGAGGCTTTTCGCCTGCGTCAACATCTGGTTCAGGTTTTCTTTGACTTGGAGAAGGCTTATGATAAGACCTGGCGTTATGGGATTCTCCGTAATCTCTATAACTGTGGCTTGAGGGGACAGATGCCACTGTTGCTTTCCGCTTACCTCTCAGGCCGTTCTTTTCGTGTTCGTGTCGGGGCGACTCTTTCCCGCCCGTTTGTCTTGGAGAATGGTGTGCCTCAAGGAGGTGTTCTTAGTGTTATCTTGTTTGCTATTGGGATCAACCCCATTGCTCAGCAAGCTGCTGTTCCCTAATCATTGTTTGTCGATGACTTCGGCCTGCGCTTTCGGGCAGCTCGCATGCAGACCTGCGAGTGGCAGCTACAGCTGGTGATTAACAAAGTCCAGACCTGGGTGGCCAGTAATGGTTTCCGGTTTTCTCCGGACAAGACTGTGTGCATTCACTTTTGCCGCCAGCGAACACTGCACCCAGATCCTTGCCTGTACTTGGGGCAGGCGCAGATTCCTGTTGTCCCACAGGCACGTTTCCTGGGTCTGGTGTTCGATTCCAGGTTATCTTGGCTTCCACACTTGCGCCAACTTAAAGACAAGTCTTTGCGGGCACTTAACATCTTGCGGGTTCTGTCGGGCATTTCATGGGGTGCCGATCGCACTGCCATGTTGCGCCTCTACAGAGCCCTTGTCCGCAGAAAACTTGATTATGCGTGCATGGTGTATGGTTCGGCTAGTGACTCGACTCTCCAGATGTTGGACACTGTGCATCACAATGGCCTGCGTGTGGCGACTGGGGCATTTCGAACTTCTCCAGTGGTAAGCCTGTATGCTGAGGCCTCGGAGCCACCTTTGGCCATTCGTCGGCGGAAGCTGGCCATTCAGTATGCTGTGCGTTTACGTGCTGTGGAATCCAGTCCTGCTTGGTCCATGGTTTTTGGGCCAGACTTGCGAGTCGGTAGACGCAGGGGGGTAAGAGTGATTTCCGCGATAGGCTCCAGCAGTCCTGTCAGGAGATAGCCTTTGAAATGCCCAGCGTCTTGAGGCTTGGGGGGATGCCAGTAGCCCCTTGGCTTGTCCCAAGTGGCATTTTCATTTTCGCTCTGGCGTCCCTCCCGAAGGGTTCCACTCTACCAGCAAGGTACTTACAGGAGTTCCGGCGGCTGTGTTCTCAGTACGCCGGTTATCAGCGGCTGTTTACTGATGGGTCGAAGTCAGACGCTGGCGTGGCTTGTGCTTGTGTTTGTAAGGGAGTGACGGTTGCCCATCGCCTTACATCAGGCTATTCTGTGTTTTCTGCAGAGCTTTTGGCTCTCGGTTTGGCGGTGGAATGGATCCTTGGCCTTCGGGGCATGCATTTCATTATCTTTAGCGATTCCATGAGAGCCCTGGAGTCCTTGGCGACTTACAATCCTCGGAACCCCTTGACACAACGTGTCCAAGCTTTGCTTTCCCGCTTGCCTGGCCAGCGGAAAACCGTGCTTTTCTGCTGGATCCCGGGCCATGTTGGGATAGGTGGAAATGAGCAAGCGGATTCTGCAGCAAAAGGGACCCTTTCTGGCCCTTTTTGGCAAGCCTCGTGGGATGGACAGGACGGCAATAAATTAAGAGCTATTAAAGGCACTGTTGAGGAATGGAACTCAGCGTGTCGCCGCAGTCGCCGTGAGGAGGTGGTGTTGGCCCGTTTGCGCATTGGTCACACTCGACTTGCTCACTGTTACCTTTTGCTGGGGATTGACCCTCCTGAATGTTATTGGTGTCGGCGGCCACTTACGGTCCGGAACTTCCTTGTTGATTGTTGCCATCTTGATGGTTTTCGTCATCGTTTCCATCTTCCGCATGACACTGTGCGTCAATTGGGCGATAAGTCTGTCCTCCTGTCCGGTGTTTTTCAATTTTTGCAGGAGGTACAGATGTATGACAAGATTTAGATTAGGGGTTTGAATAATATCTCTGTAATGTGTGGTGCAGTGGCAACCCGAACCACTGCACTGTGACTGAGGTTGGCGCTAATGACCAAGCTGTCGACGCAAAATTAAGCCTCATCCCCCCCCCCTAATCAAAAATGAAGGTGACTTTTTAACATGTTGTCAGTGCAACGGAAAATATCACTACGAATGCTCGGGATTGGCCAACAACTCTCAATCAACCGAAGATGAACTTAAATCAACTGAAGAAATTCATCGAAATGGAGAAGACGAAAAAAGGATGAAGGTGACAGACGAAAATGAAGGTGCAACTTGTAAAGATTTCACAAATGAAAATGCAATAATAAGAATTGAAAAAAGATTGGATGAAATCATGAAGGTGAATGAGAAAATCCTTCAAGGCATGAATTTTATAGAAAAACAGTACGAGGACCTGAAAGCTGAAAACATTGAAATTAGGAAGCAAAACGTCAAAATAAACAAAAGACTGCCGGAAATCGAGTCTACGTTAGAAGACTTAACAAAAGCAAAAACATCAGCGACTATTGAAATAAAAAATACTGTAAACAAGATGCAACAAAACCAAAAAGAGACAGATCAGTATAATCGAAACAGAAACATTGAAATACATGGTGTTGATACGGAAAAGAAAGAAGATCTTAAAGAAACTATTTATAGGATCGTCGATGGACTGAAACTAAAAAATTTTCGTGACGATCAAATTGATAGAGCTCATAGGCTACCCACGAAAAACAAGAACAAACCAGATACAATCATTATACAGTTTAAGAGTAGAAACTACAGAGACGAATGGCTTTATGGGAAAAAAGGACGCATAACCAATGATGACATTTTTCAAAATGGCAACAAAACAAAGATATATGAACGAACATTTAACGCGCTTCTATAAAACTCTTATGTGGAAAACTAAGCAGCAACTGAAAAACGCAAATAAACACATATGGTTTAAGGAAGGGAAAATACAATCTCAGGAAAGATGACGCTACAACACAAGTGCAAACCATAAGTGTGACGAAGACCTGGATAGGATTGTTGCGATCACAACTAACAATAGTCAACCTAACAATGCCTAAATGGATTTCGAGCCAGAAGAAAGCTATTGCAACCAAGTATACAATGATTTTCAAGAATATAACAGGAACGCACTTCACACTGATAAACAGAATAGCCTGAACTGTATTCATGTAAACATACGTAGCTTTAAGCTTAATTGGAATTTATTCCTTGTGGAGTTAAAAAATTCAGGTGTTGAATGGGACATTATTGCTTTAACTGAAACAGATCTAAAAGAGCACGAAATGACCCTTTACTACTTGGAAAATTATGATAAAATGTACATATGCAGATCGGAAGCGAAAGGAGGAGAAATTTTAATCTTTATGAAAAAAACAGGTTCACTGACGTCACCATGGAAGCATATAAAATGGATGTTAATGATTATATTGAAGTGAAATTTAAAGCTGATCTCGATGATTTTTACTTAGTAGTTGTGTACCAGAAACCAAGCTCAAGTAGAACCTTTTTTATCAAGTCGTTAAAGGATTTTCTAATTAAAAAAGAATTATTGGAGAACACAAATTTTATTATTATTAGAGATATGAATTTTAATATCCTTAAAAATACAACTGACAAATCTGAAAAATCTGATGTCGAAAAATTTGAAAACTTAGTTGTGTTTTATGGCTACTGTCAACAAATTGAAAGTGAAACACGAGAATAATTAAGACTAAACAAATTAACGAAATCTTGTCTTGACCTGATTATCACAAAATTAAAAAATAAATTCTGTCAAGGGTACGTTGTTAAACAAAAGTTAGCCGACCACTATTTCACAATTATTCAAATTTGGAAAAGTAAAAATGTCAACAAATTAAGTTAGACAATAATAAATACAGTCTTCACTTGAACAAAAACAATATCATTAAACAATTAAACAACATAAACTGGGATATGCTGGACGATTTTACAACAAAATTGAAGAGAAAATAACTAACATACACAAGAGTAATCAGACTCTGAAAATTGTAAATGATCCAAAAAATAGGATCAGAAATGAATGGATGAACAAACGTATACTTTTACTAATAAACCAAAAAAATGAAATGTGGACACAAATCACAAAGCATAATTTGCCCCCGTTGGAACTGATTGATGAATACAATAAACTAAAAAATGAAGTTAAAAAAATTTACATAAAGCTAAAAATGAATTTTACAGAGATTATTTTATAAAAAATCATAACGATAGTAAAAAATTTGGAATAAAGTAAATTTATTAACTGGTAAAAAGCAAACTGACGATATTGACACACAACTAAAGAATAATGTTAAAACTCTTAATAATAAAACAATCTGTGAAAAATTTGTAAAACATTTTTTAGAATAGGTTCCGAATTTAAAAGCTAAACATAAATTCATGAGGAAGAAACAGAAACACATGACTGACGATAAAAACATAAAGATTAGGAACGATCTGGTTAAATCAATGTGTGTGCTAAATGTTACAGCACCTGACATTTATGATATAATTAAGAATTTAAGAATAAAAAATCAACTGGCTCTGATGGATTTCAATTAGAATACTTTATTAAAACTATTAGCAACACGACTAAATTCATGGTCAAATTAATAAATAGAATTATTGAAACGGACATCTGGCCTGATAATTTAAAAAAGCAGATACTTAGACCCATTTACAAAAAGGGTGACAGCAAAAATCCCAACAACTACAGACCGGTTGCTCTTCTTCCAGTGTTAAATAAAATCGTTGAAAAATATTTTGCAATAAAGATACAAAAATTTCTAAATAAATTTTGTAAGATAAATAAATTCCAGTTTGGATATCAGCAAGGAACCGGATGTGTACATAACATCAGTAACAATATTACTCAAGCATTAAACGAAGGTAAACATGTTGGTGCTGTCATGATCGACTTACAAAAAGCGTTTGACACATTGGAGAAAAATATCATCATTGAAAAATTGTATAAACATGGTATTCGTGGAAAAATGTTGAACATTCTTACTAGTTACTTAACAAATCGTCAATGCTGTGTGAAAATTGAAAATGACCTTAGTGAGGGGAAAGAAGTGAAATACGGCATCCCACAGGGCTCTGTTTTAGGCCGATTAATCTTCCTAATTTACATGAATGATATTCAAGATGAATAATGGAAAACTTACTTAACTCTGTATGCTGATGATATTTTTATGTTGTCAATCCATAGTGATAGTACACAATTGATTAAAAATCTTCAATTCGATTTTGTTAAAATGAACTGCTATTTAAGGAATAATGACCTTTACATCAGTGTACAAAAGACCTGTTTTATGCACATAAAAACTTCACATTTACTATGTAGCCCAGATACAGAATCAAAAATTATTGCACATGACATAAATTGCTTTGACCATGTGGGGTGTGACTGTAAAAGTCTGGATAAAGTGAAAAAAGCGAGATATCTAGGTCTTGAGTTTGACAGTAATTAGAAATTTATTCGCATATTGACAACCTCATTATCAGACTTAGGAAGGTTCTTCCAATTTACTATCAAATACGTTATATGTTAAACAATAAAACGAAAAAACAACTGTTGGAATCTCTGACAATCTCTGTCTGCCGTTATGCTTGTAACATCTATGGATCTACCTCTCCAGGCTTAATTAATCGATTACAGACTATTCTAAACAAATCAATTAAAGTGTTATTCAATGATGGAAACCAAAACAAAAATGCTAAAACCCTACAGAAGGAGCAAAAAGTCTTTACTTTTAAACAAATGTACGATTTTAATATTTTAACGCAAAATTACTTTAATGATGATTTTAAATATCCTATTGCCAGACCAGTTCGAAATAACAACAAATGGCTAATTGAACCAGCATGGCAAAACTCCTATGGAAAGAGGAATTTGGCATTTTTAATCCCACACATATTTAACACGTTACCAGAAGAACTAAGAAAAATTAAAAACAAATACACGGTTTAAAAAAATGTAAAAAATTGGCTCCTAATGAACTAAAAAAGTATCAAAATATTGATAACACTAGTTGTGCCCGTGCGCATGCTGCGCCCCACCCCACCCACCACCCACACATCCCTGCTCCCCCTTCCCCTACCGCACCCCGTCCGTGCACCTCCATAGTGTGGGTTCTGAATATCTCTCCACTTCCCTCTGGCACCTCAGGTGTTTGGTCTTTGGTTTTAAAATTATCAAACCGAAGACCGAAAATGTGAATAGCTCCTACATATGGCCTCCCCCCAATTACAATTACTTTAACCCCCAATTCCCACACTCCTGCTGCCACCCGGATTTGCATACGTGCCCCCCCCCCCCATAAACGCTTGCCTGCCTCCCCCTCCCCGAAAACATCGCCCCGTGACATTCTCCCATTGGTGCAGCCCCGGAAAAGTCGCTGGCGTGTGTTTGACTGAAGGCTAAAAAAAAACCCTATCACTGAGAAATCCAGCATTCAGTGAGCAAGTAATCCCATGTTTAAGTTAATCCTTTGAAACAATTCACTTCGGTAGCATGCATTGGCCGCCACCCACACTTGCCCTGGCACCCTCTTCCGCACCCCCCGAAAATGCCACCCCGTGACATTTCCCCTTTGGTGCAGCTCCGGAAAAGTTGTATGCGTATGTTTAACTGAAAGCTAAAAAAAGCCCTGAGAAATCCAGTATTCAGTAAGTAAGTAGCCCTATGTTTAAGTTAATCCTTTGTAACAATTCACCTCGTACCGTGCATGGCGACATTGTTGCAAGCAATGATTGTTGCCGATCATTTAAAAACAATTCAACTCCGTTCTGGAAGTGAACATTTAGGAAATAAATGCGCCTTTCCATCGTATCAAGCTGCCAATTTCGAGGCTCACTGGGGCCTCGAAATTAAGAACCAATCATCATTTGGTTTAAAGTTGTCTGGTTTAGTAGACACGGGTTTTTTTTTGTAAACATCAAACGCCGACAATGGCACAGTCCACGCGACTAACACTTTGTTGGCAGCTTTGGCACCACAACAATACCCAAAAACGAACCCCAAAACGGTGTGGTTGGTCTGGTAAGTGGCGCCATTTCTTCAAAGACATTGGAAAAAGTGTTATAACCCGAACGTTTAGTCCAAGGCCATCAATAGACGGCGACATGGCAGGTTTGGTAAATGGCGCTATCTGTTCAAAGACGTTGGAAAAGTGCCCCAACCCGAATTTGAAGGCGAATCCCGTTAACAGATGACACTACAGGGTGGGGTACTTGATTGTACGATGGAATGGCATGGCCGGTGATTTGGCCGCCTGCTGCCTATTATTTATGTAGATATTTTACTTTCTACTAAGTACATAGAATGACATTAATTGTATATAATATTATTCTGTTTTATTGTTAATATATGTATATATACATTTAATTACTTGAATACTTATTAACCATGCACACACAAAATCATTTAGAATTTCGTGCATATTGTACAGCGAACTGTAACTGTAATGCAGAACAATAAAGATTATTATTATTATTATTATTATTGTTATTGTTGGAAATGTAAACAAAAATGCAGAAATCAAAGAAAAGAATCTGAAACACTGGACCAAAATGAACCCGGAACAACAGAACAAAATGTTGGTGAACAAAATGTTGGTGAACAAACTGAGGGTGACAAAAAAGAAGAAGAAAACAATGACACTGAAAAAGAAATGAAACAATATAGAATCAGAATGGAAGAAAAAATGGACTTACTCCTATTGATCAACAAAACATCAAAATTGAAGAGGTGATAAAATCTATAGAATATGTGACAAAAGAAACAGAAGATCTTAAAAAAAGAAAACACAGACATGAAAAAAACAAATACAGGAACTGGAGATAAGAGTACAAGAGTTGGAAAATACAGATGAAAGAACCAAAGTGCTGGAAGTGAAAATGAATAAAATGTTCCGAGAATCCAAAGATAAGGAACTATATGAAAGAAACAGAAATTTAGAAATTGGCCAATTGGACTGGCCAGAAAATGAAAACATCATACATACAATACAAAATCTGGCAAGAAACTTCAATATTTCACATAATGATGAGGATATAGAAGCAGCCCACAGAATTCCGAACAAAGACAAGAACAAAGCAAGTGTCATAATAGTACAATTTAAACATAGAAATAACAGAGATAAATGGCTTGAACAAAGAAAACGAATAGTCACCAACGATAACATGTACAACAACGGAAATAGAAAGAGAATCTACCTGAATGAAAACATGACACCATATACAAAATCGCTATTTTAGAAAACAAGAAACTTTGCAAATCAACATAACTTCAAATATGTATGGTTTAGGAATGGCAAAATAATGATACGGAAAGATGGAGATACACAACAAGTCAACATAATTCATGAAGAAGATGACCTATTGAAAATAACAGTACAACAGAATTCATAAACCATATTTTTCAGAAGAAAGAAGACATTGAAGGAATACTGAAGCGTGAAATTGGAAATAGTGAAAATGTGAAAATCATACACATTAACATAAGAAGTTTAAGGAAAAACTGGGACATCTTTGTTCAATATTTAGCTGAAATGAAGATTGAATGGGATGTAATAATATTAACAGAAATTAATATTAAGAAAGATGAGGTGTGTATATATAAGCTAACCAATTATAGAAATTATACAATAACTAGAGAATCTACAAATAGAGGTGGTGGATTGATGATTTTCACAAAGGACAACTTAGATGTTGACTGTTTAGAATTAAAAATAGAAGACAATAATGTGGTTGAAATTATAATTAAAGAGAACAACTTGCCTAAACTTCAAATTATAGCTGTTTATAGAAGACCAGTGAATAAAAAAAAAGTATTCATTAAAAAATTAAAAAAATATTATCAACAGCAACAAAACTAATTGGGAATATCAAATGATCGTGGGAGATACTAATATTGATATATGAGAAAAAAAAGAAGGAAAATGAAGATAACTATGATCAATTAGCGATCGATCAATATGAAAACACTCTAGCAGCACTAGGATATTAATGTAAAATCAACTCTCCTACAAGAGAAGAAATTGTTACAAAAAATGGGAAAAATAAATTAAAACAATCATGTATAGATCATGTATATATACGGCATAAAAATGGAGAAGCTAAGGAAGGAACACTTACTGAAAAAAATAGCAGATCATTATTTAACCATGACATGGATTTGGAATAAAGAAAAATCAAAAATAAACAATAATAAAAATAGCAACCAGGAGGGAAAAAACTGGAAGTATAATGATAAAAATATCATACATGAAATAAACCAAATAAACTGGGAAATGTTGAATGATAAACAAGAACCAGAGGAAATCTATAAAAAAATTATTGACCGAATTAATAAAATATATGACAAAAATAAACAGAAAGTAA
>JAHWFP010009613.1:0-28842 GCA_023313725.1 Lithobius niger
GGGATTTGGAATAGACAAGTTTTGTTTAATGATCGGCTCGTGATCGGTTCAGGTATAAAAAAGCTGATCGTCCCTGCATTAATATTTTGTCAGGTTGAGGATAAATTCCAACGAGACCGAAATTGTGGAAAATTTAAAGGGAAGGTGCAAGGATAAACAAAAACTGAAAGCTAAAGGATGAGTGTCCACCATTCACAGAGAGGTAGTTGCATCAATAACATTTTCATGATACTGTCGAGCTAAGTAGCGTGGCTAACTTGGCGGCCTTTCCCTGTTTTAATTACATCACTACACTTCGAGCCATTGTTTAAAGACTGCACCGATCCCGATTAGCGATCACCATCTTTACCAATATTAGCAATATCGGTAGAAAACAGCATCGCCAGATAAAATCTGCAAATAGATCGGTAATAAACCAAATCGAAGATATTTTCACTTCTCGTCGATCGATTTTGACATTTGAATACACCATTTTGAAGTTTTTTTTTCCAGTTGTCCAGTAGCCCAAGCAGCTGTCTGTTATTGTTTAGAAATTGGAAGCCAAAATGTTAAATTTCACAGGGGTTTGTGTTTTAAAATAATTTTAGCACATACAATATTATTTTAAACCAATAGTTCTAAATAATTATGTGCATTTTGGCCTATGTTTTACTTATGCAGTGCTTTCAAAAGTAATTTTTTTTTTATAAAGACATACGCCAGTATCACAGTTTTGGTTAATTGGGAACTTGGCTCGGTTATCGGGATGTGGTATCGGCCAGTTCGGTTTAATGATCGACTCGGGAAGAAAAATTAAAAGTTGAAGAATGTGTATCCACCATTCATAGAGAGAAAGATGCATCAATAATGTATTCAAGATACTGGCTAGGTAAGTAGCTAGCTAGCCACCGTGGTGGTCTTTCCTTCGTTGAATATCACATTTTTCATGGGCCGACCCCTTTTTAGAAATTTCACGGCTTCGTTTACCAGTTTTGGTTTTGAGTTTATTACAAGTACGTCACATGGTCATTTCACGGAATGTTTGAGCATTCTGAATTTTAAAATAAATGTTTGGAAGGGGAAACCCAGCCAAACAGCAAAGAAAGCGGAGCGCGCTTCTTTATGTCGAAAGTGGAAGTGACGACGGCTCTTGCATTTTTTGTTCTGATCCACTGCTTTCGATCTATTATATACATTCCTTAATTTTTGTGAGGGTTGTTTCGCTTGAGTGACATAATGAGGTAATTTAGCGTTCCCTTTCACAGATGGTTTTGTATAATTTTGCAATTTATTGCACGCATTTTCCAGTCGTAATAAACTAAAGAAGCTAACACACGTGCTAGCTGATTGTCACAATCTTGATGGTGGTGTTAGTTTCCATTTCCATCTTCCAAGGGGCTTACCATGTCCGGATTTTTTTTAGGTTTTTTTCAGGAAGCACAGGTGTATAATTAAGGTGTAGATTTGGGATCTGTACAACATCTCTGTAATGCGTGGTGCAGTAGCAACCCAGAGCACCGCACTGTGCCTGAGGTTGGTGCTAATGTTCTAACTGACGACACTCCATAGAGCCTTAATCCCCTCCCCATCCAAAACACTGATGTCCTAATTTCCAACTTTATGATAACCGATTGAGAATTTATCGATTGTAATACGGAGTAGTAGAGAATCTAAACTGCATATTGGTTGGAAAGGGAGATTGAATATCGTATGAAAAGACTGATTTTCCAGCCAAATGAAACTCAGGAATGAAATCTTACCATAAATTTTAAAGAGACAACCCGAGATTCGAACTGGGAAACATCCTACCATGAACACTGGAAGAATTTTCACATATTATAGGACAGCATAGATCGCAATGCAGCTGTAGAACCTTACTTTCATAATTCCTATTTTGGAAGTCTAGCAGTGACTTTATAAAGGCCCACTCCCCAACAACTGACTGAATCGTACTTCAAGTATAAATTCAACATTTTACCAGTCACTATATTGCTTAATCTGACAAAAATGTAGTTTTCCAGCGAAGCATCACTGCTGAGAACTCCATGTAAACTTCCCAATATAATTGCGTCATTTAAATATTTACTGTGGCTGTACATTGTACAATACAGTTCAGTGGTGTATTACTTAGTAAACTAGTAGTATACGCTAGATAAACTATATTCAGTAAATCGCAATTCAGATTTATTTTGGTGTTTTTTAAAAATGTTGCCAAATCGTTAGCAATTCGCGAAAGACGTATAAAGTCCCAAGGTAAAGCTTCTTCTATGTTCCACAATATTCCGGTTTATTTTTGCAGAGAAACTTTCACTCATCTTTAAAAACAAAAATGTTGTTCTGTACATATAAAAATTGTAGGGCACGCCTTCATGGGATCAATAACGAACTGTACAAGTTCAGTTTAGGTTCACAGTTCGAAAATTCACTCATTGTGTACATAGTGCTTTTGTTTCTGTATTTGTCGAAACGTATGCTCCCAGCAGGAAGTTGTTTATCATTCAGCAAAAGGTCCTATTCTGTATTCCTTTAAATCTGATAGCTTTCAACGAAACAAAAATGTGTAAGAGTGAAAATTCTATTGTACCTTGAGAAGAGTTCTTAACCTCCATCAGTTGTTGCCATCCTGTATTTCTTAAAACTTTAAAGGCTTCCAGCGAATCAGTAATGTAATGCAGTGAAGTTTTATTTTATGTTGAGCAGAGTGTTTACCCTTTGTCAAGTTCGCCATTCTGCCCTTTTTTAATCTAAAAGACTTCCAGCGAATCAGTAATGTATTGCAGTGAAGTTTTACTGTATGTTGAGCAAAGTGTTTAACTTTCATCAATTTCGCCATTCTGCCCTTTTTAATCTGAATGGCTTCCAGCGAATCAGTAATGTACTGCAGTGAAGTTTTACTGTTTGTTGAGCAAAGTGTTTAACTTTCATCAAGATTGCCATTCTGCCCTTTTTAATCTGAAAGGCATCCAGCGAATCAGTAATGTACTGCAGTGAAGCTTTTACTGAATGTTGGGCAGGGTGCTTAACCTTCATCAAGTTCGCCAATCTGCTCTTTTTTTAACCTGAAAGGCTTCCAGCGAATCAGTAATGTACTGCAGTGAAGCTTTTACTGAATGTTGAGCAGGGTGCTTAACCTTCATCAAGTTCACCATTCTGCTTTTTTTTAATCTGAAAGGCTTCCAGCGAATCATAATGTACTGCAGTGAAGCTCTTACTGAATGTTGAGCAGGGTGCTTAACCTTCATCAAGTTCGCCATTCTGCTCTTTTTTTAACCTGAAAGGCTTCCAGCGAATCAGTAATGTACTGCAGTGAAGCTTTTACTGAATGTTGAGCAGGGTGCTTAACCTTCATCAAGTTCACCATTCTGCTTTTTTTTTAATCTGAAAGGCTTCCAGCGAATCAGTAATGTACTGCAGTGAAGCTTTTACTGAATGTTGAGCAGGGTGCTTAACCTTCATCAAGTTCGCCATTCTGCTCTTTTTTTAATCTGAAAGGCTTCGAGCGAATCAGTAATGTACTGCAGTGAAGGTTTCACTATACGTTGAGCAGAGATTTTAACTTTCATCAGGTTCGCCATTCTGCCCTTTTTTAATCTGAAAGGCATCCAGCGAATCAGTAATGTACTGCAGTGAAGCTTTTACTGAATGTTGAGCAGGGTGCTTAACCTTCATCAAGTCCGCCATTCTGCTCTTTTTTTAATCTGAAAGGCTCCCAGCGAATCAGTAATGTACTGCAGTGAAGGTTTCACTGTACGTTGAGCAGAGTGTTTAACTTTCATCAGGTTCGCCATTCTGCCCTTTTTAAATCTGAAATGCATCCAGCAAATCAGTAATGTACTGCAGTGAAGGTTTCACTGTACTTTGAGAAGTGTGTTTAACTTTCATCAGGTTCGCCATTCCGCCCTTTTTTAATCTGAAAGGCTTCCAGCGAATCAGTAATGTGCTGCAGTGAAGGTTTCACTGTACGTTGAACAGTGTTTAACTTTCATCAGGTTTCCATTCTGCCCTTTTTAAATCTGAAACGCATCCAGCTAATCAGTTATGTACTGCAGTGAAGCTTTGACTGTATGTTGAGCAGAGTGCTTACCCTTCATCAAGTTCGCCATTCAGCGAATCACTAATGTACTGCAGTGATGGTTTCACTGTACGTTGAACAGTGTTTAACTTTCATCAGGTTCGCCATTCTGCCCTTTTTTAATCTGAAAGGCATCCAGCAAATCAGTAATGTACTGCAGTGAAGGTTTCACTTTACGTTGAGCAGAGTGTTTAACTTTCTTCACGTTCACCATTCTGCCCTTTTTTAATCTGAAAGGCTTCCAGTGAATCAATAATGTATTGCAGTGAAAGCTTTAATCATAACTTGAGCAGGGTTTAATCTTCAACAATTGTCATTTTGTATTTCTTAAATCTAACAGGGTTGCAGCAAACCAGTACTGTACAGCAGGAAATCTTCTTTTTTTTTTTAAATAACTTCAGCAGAAAATGGTTATGATATAAAGTTGAGTCCAAACAGAATGTGGTGTAGGCTTCAAGTGAATCAGTAATGTATTGCAGTGAAGATTTCTTTATACCTTGGCACGAAAATTGATTTGCCTTCAGCAATTGTTGCGTTCTGTATTTCAACATATATTGCGGTTCGCTGCCTTATTATTTCACAGTGTATTTCAGACTGCATACATAAAAGCTTTGCATTATTAGTTCAGTTTTCATTTAATTAGTTAGAACAGTTTGCTTGAAATGCAGTATATGTAAGTGGAGTTCAAGGAAATTACTTGTAATAAACGATCTTCTACTATATTTCAATTAATATTTAAATTTTATTTAGGCGTTATTGTGTTGTATTGAGGTACGAATTGTGGATTTACTAAGGTATTTGAGTTCAGAACTCTAGACTGATTACGAAGCTGGTGAGCTTTGGCGTGCATGGTTCGGTTTTGTCTAGGGCTTCCGATTTTTTTATAGGCGGGTTATTTAAAACTTGATCTTGGGAACGTTCAAAGAAGTGTTCTTTAAAACTCCTTTGGAGCTTTTATAGCCATGATTCCTTGCAGCCAGTGGTGCTATTATCTTTTTCCAAGGAAGATGCAAGGAAGGGCAAAATGTGGGGCCCCAAACAACGAAGCAATTTTCGGGTCAGACTTGCAGACCACTTTTTAGTGAACTTTGGTGACAATTTAGGCCGCTGCCTCATGATTGTTGACCCCCCCCCCCCTTCTTAATTGCGGTACTGCTTGCAGTTCAATATCTTTTGATTTGATGGATGCATATTGGCACAACACCGATATGTGATGTTCACTCCGCTTACACAATCTGTACTTGCAAGATAAAGAATCCTCCGTGTACCCGTTTTCGGAAAGTAGTTAGGAAGAACAATGCAATAGTGTCTGTATGCAATAATGTGTGTCCCTTGCATAATGTCAGGTCTGGGGCCAAAAAGGTTAAATTTTCACTGCTGACATTCCATTTATGAAGCATAGAAAAAACTCACCAAAGTAGGAAAAATTAAATTCTCACTCCCCCTCAAGCCTAGAAGAAGCCATGATCTCCCTGAAGACAGCTCAAAAAATCCATGAATCCCCTTTCTTCTTCCCCCTTCACAGTTCACACCCCCCCCCCTCCCCCACGATGATAATAAAAGCTAGTTCCGAACTATTTGGTTTGCAGAAAGGTATTTTGATAGTCAACGGTAACTGAGCATTCTCTTGTTGGTAACAATATTCTTCTTTCCGAAGAGGTAATCTTGGAATTTGGATATCTCGAGCTTAAGTCCAGCAATCATTGTACTTACAACCTCAGTCGGCATCAAGTCATCTACCACTAAATACTTTTTTTTTAAATAAAACTGTGACCAAGTAATTCCGGTTCGGGTTTTTTGACGATTTCAACCGAACCGTTTTGGCGTATGCTAGTGAAGTCTGGTCGCCTTGCTTCCATAGGGGGGGGGGGGGGGATGAGGCTTAATGGCTTCCATAGGGATATTGAGTTGACATGAATCTGATAACCGGGTAAAATTTGATTCGTCTGGAAATTCGTGGTGGTCGTACATTCAGTGCTGTGCGGATCTGTGGTTGACGTTTGTTCGTCTGTATAGCATGCATTGTGGTGGGGGAATGAGGCGTAATGGCGCGTCAACAGCTAGGTCATTAGCGCCAACCTCAGTCACGTGTAGGATTGACAAGAAGGGCATCTTACTGAAAACAATGCTGTTAAGAGTTAAACCGCAAAATATTTTGAGCTAACAAGGAAAAAAGGCTTTGGGCCCATTGAAGAAACGACAGAAATTTATTTTAAATTTATATTTATGTTTATTTTAATGAGGTTACCATATTTGTTAGCATTCCTTTAAAATCTGAGTGCAATAATCACTAGGCTAAGTTGGGGCTTTTTGTCTTTTGATGTGAAGTACTGCCGTTCGCTGGTCTTTTTCACTTTTTAGCTTTCTTTAAAGTAGGCCTAAGCAATGTACCAATAATTGTAAAGCATTTTGTTTGTTCCTACGTTTAGTGTCTGTTTCGTTGTTTGCATCGTCTTTCCACATAAGATGTACGGCATAGCCACCGTGATAAAAATAAAACACTGCATTAGCCTTCACTGTCTACCACTATGGCTGGTAGACAGGGTCATGCCGTCAATAAATCTTACATTGTTTATAACAATTGCAAAGTATCTTTCCTAGATAAAATATACTAATAATAAAGCATTTCACTACTAGCCAAACAATCATAAGTAATAATAATCCAAAGATTCGAATGGTTGTCGAAGCCTCCTCTGATAATTAATGACATACGCCACCTGCAACAAGTTGAGGCGCTCACCTCTGTACCCACGATCGCAAAATTTAAAAATTGTAACTATCACAGTTGAACGTCGAAAGGCGTAGCTTGTGTGAAGATAGGATTTAAATAATTGTAATACCCTCAGAACTTTTAGCCCTAATTTTTATCTGCCGTCTTAATTTTGTACGCAGCAGATGCACAATTGCGTGGCGAGTAGGCCTATTCGTTAACGTAAATTGGCGTATTATTACGTAGAGTTACGTCGAAAAGGCCAACCTCTAAAGATGCAACGTTGTTTTAATTTGCCAATTTTTTTTGTAAGTTTACTTGATTACCAGCAGCACGGTGCATGCTTCGTCGGAATTCCGTAACTATTCAGGTTTCCAAATTTACAAAGGTGAGTATTAGGTCAATATCCGGTAATCCGTAATTTCATGCGTTATACTTGATCGATTTACAGACGATTCGAACCTAGCAATACTTTTGGGGCTTTCAAGTGGTAAATTTCATTCCAATCCGAGCGTTCGCTTGGGCTCCACCTAGACTACAAAAGTGCAACCAATTAACCAACCAGCGTGACCAACGTTTTGCAATTTGGTGCCCGTTCTAGGCCACGCTTCGCTCCCTGCGCCAATAACTGGAGTCATTATTTGGAGACTGGTTGTTAACAGCTCCAGTTTGAACTGCTTTAAACACTTTTAGGAGAATAGGGCAGTAAATTGGCAAGGGGGCACAGTCTGACACAGTCAACATTTCGGAGGATACGACTAGACGCCTTTAGGAGATTGCAGTGTGATAGACTGAGCAGTTGATTTTTCAAGTCCCATTTTCCGTTAGTCGGTTGCGGGTTCGATCTGGTGTTTACTTTGCTGGTAGGCGATCACTCTAACCGCTGGGCTGTCCTTACGTTGTTTGAGGTACCCCGAGACCCTTCAGAAGGTTTTGCTGGGCGTGTTGGTCCTTAGTCATTTTCCATTCCTCTTGGTGGCATGGTGCCATAGTTGCCCGAAAATGCGAAAGAGATACTTACTCCTATTCAAATATCAACAATGGCTATGATTAGCATTTAAGTCGTAAAGAAGCATGTAACGGCCTGAATGAATATCTTAGCTATACCCTTACTCTAATATTTGCAGCGTGCACACCTGTTTACGCTTAAGAGTTCAGTAATTTTCTACTTAGATTTGTCTTGTAAAGTTGATCATACATAACAGCCAAAATGTTCATGAACTACTTATAATGTCATGACTTTCACAATCTCTTTAACAGTGTTAACAGCTCCAGTTTGAACTGCTTCAAGCAATTTTATGAGAATAGAGTAGTCACAGGGGCTTAGTGACACAGTCTACATTGCGGATGATGCGACCAGACCACCTTTAAGAGATTGCAGTGTGATTGACTGAGCAGTTGATCAATGTAACAATGCCATTAAATTAGTAATCAGGTTTTTGTACTGAAGATATGTACTGAAGCCTTTTAAGTAATAACAGCAGTAATATACACAAAATTTCAACACCTGCAATGTGAAGCTTACTTTCGGTACGCCTACCGTATTTTTACCTCCACGATTGTAAAATTGTTCTCTTTCTGTTTGTCCTTCTGTCATCTGAGAATACGCCAAACGAGTGAACCGACTCGAACGAAACTTTGTAGGAATATGTTTTTTTTTTAAACTTAGACACACGTATGTAGTAGTCTACACAGTGTTGTGAAGAAATAACTTCTTCAGGGACCAAGCTGCCTCTTGGAAATGATCTGGTCAAATGTAAGTTTTGCTGAATGTTGTTCTTGAGCGTAATTTGGTGTAGGACCTATCATCGAACTTCGGCCACTCAGCGTGGAGAGGGGGTTGACACCACGACACACTTTACAGAGATGTAAAACAAAACTAGATATTATCATATATCTGTATCTCTTGCAAAAATAATAATAATAAAAAACAGACAAGAGGACAAGAGTCTTGCCAATTAATGCTCTAGGTGTCCCAGAGGATAAAAGTTATAAGGAGTGGCAAACCCAGCGATTAGAATCGGGAAGCCTCCCATCGTGGTAGGGCCTACCGATTGTCCAGAATAGGCTTGAATTGATTCCAAAGCTGCTTAAACGTAACAATAGTCTGGGTCTTCTTTCAATTTATTGATTGTATCAAATTATCTCAAGAAAGTAAGCTTGGCTCTCACAATTCAGCCACTGTGCTCATGGTTATCTGCATTATTGTAACCATATTCAACATAGTTAATTTCTTGTTCTAATTTCATGAAAATGTTACAGTTTAGTACTTGAAATGTCAGAACCGTAAATGAATTAATGCTGTACACACCTTCAATAGCGTTTCTGGTTGCACGATTCGATTAAAATAATGCAAAAAGTGACTTCTGATAAATGCGTCATTGTGGTAACGAGGTAACGATTGAAGTTGATTGATAAATAAGCACACATCTATTAAAATAGCATTAATAATACACTTATCGTAGACATTATCATCATATGGCAAGAAATATTTGCATTCAGTAGATTCTGTAATACGTAGGCCTATGCCTTTCTCATAAGCTTTTTTAAAGCTTCAATAAAGCTTTTCTCGTAAAGTTCACAAAATACACTACGGAAGGATAAACGAATATGAAATTCCGGACATATGATTATCGCGATACAATGTTATATTTGCGGTTACCGCGGTATTTCAACCAGGTTAAAGTTGCTGAATCGCAAAATGTGAAGGGCATATTTTTTTGCAAGCAAAGTGAACCTGTAATAAGCGACTGAATTTAGTCTGTCTGTGTGTTTTAAACACGATAACTTACGTTGTTTGAGCCTGAATTGGTTAAATTTCGATGAATTTGGTTGATGTTCGATGATGAAATCCCTACTTCAAATAATTTCCGAGATTTGGGGGTTTTAGCCCGATTTTTAGCAGCGTCGGCAACATAGCAACACTAAGGGAACCCTATCAAAAAAGCCAGTGGAGCCGAGCATGCATCTGCCTGCCTCACTTGCTCCGAACGATATAGATTTCGTAACTACGAGGAGTATCCATTCTTACGATGCTTAACATCCTGAAGCTTCAACAAAACAATGGAAGACAAATGCATTGTAACATCTCTTGCTCGTCCGAGTAATTGTGATCTACAAAGTCAATTATATGCCTACCAAGTATAGATGAGTCAAACAAATTATAGGTCATACCTTGTATCGATCGAGGAAGATCATGCGAGAAACTGGATCAATGCGATACGGACAGTTCAGTTGGGAGCCAAATTAGGCGTATTGGTGATGAGTTGCATACCGAGAATACAACTGGCGACGTATAGCAGATTGGCTTCGGGTTTAATGACCCAGTTGTTGTTTGATGAGCTACCCTACCTCACATTGAAGACGAAACTACCGTTAATAAAACCATGCCTACAAAACGAGAGCCTATAAAGTCGCGTGACTGTAGAGTTAAATTTGAGAATTGCAAATGGGGGGGGGGGGAGATGAGGCTTAATGGCGCGTCGACAGCTTGGTCATTAGCGCCAACCTCAGTCACAGTGCAGTGGTCCGGGTTGCCACTGCACCACACATTACAGAGATATTATTCAAACCCCTAATCTAAATCTTGTCATACATCTTGTAATTGCAAATGGGTTGAACTAGCCCAGTGCTTCCACTTACAGAGAAATTTTCTCTTTTTACAGGAGAAAAATGATCTTCAAATGGGAAAAATATACTAAATAGAAAAAAGGGAAAAAATGGGGAAATTCTGTGTTTATTTGAAAGTTGCTATTTTCTTCAGTGAATCACAATCTTCCCTCCATCCAGAGCCATCTTTCTCGAAACTTCCGTAAGCCCACAATCTTCTACTTCAACAAACGTGTGTTAAGCCCTTACCCAACCCATCATTACCCAACCCCAATTTACAATTTGGCTAGTGTTTATGTCTCGTCTATTGCTGACTTATGAAGGCTGAAATAACGATATTTTTACTGGTCCATCCATTTTCTTCACTTATAGGACTGGTTACAGTCGAAGTCATTTGAATTTTATTTTCAATTTTCATCAAAAGGTGGCGTTCCTATGCCATCAAAACGGGCCTATACTTTTTTTAAATTACGAAATATAAAAAATTTGTGTTGTAATTCAGGGAAATTTAATGAGGGAAATATAAAAGTGAATTTTTTTTGCACAGGAAAAAAAGGAAAATTTTGTCTTTAATCGGGGTAATTATGTAAGTAAGAAGTGGAAGCACTGATCTAGCCGAAAATAGGCTTACAGCGTCATTGTAGGGTGTGACTGTGGGCAAAATCCACGAGTCACCAACCTCGGGGGAGGGGGGATTGAGGCACTGTCCGAGACTGATTGCTTTGTACTGTACACATTCGAGTCTCGTGTATAGTAGAGAAACAGGTCAATTCCTCAACATCTTTCAAAAATGAGCCAAGAGAGATTAGACGATAGATGGAGATTCTACCCTTTTAATCAAGAAGGAAAAGACAAAACGACTGAAAAAAATCGAAAACTACTTCATTCTTTGGCTGAAAAAACCTCAAGTAAAAAAAGTGATACTTAACACAGACAACTGTATTCGACACGTAAATGCCAAAGATTATGAGAAAACAGAATAGGAACTATGTCTTATTATTATAATACAAATAAATACACATTATTCATTCGAGAAATAGCTTTTAAGATTTGTTTTGTACACATGTGGTCAGGAAAGGGTGATGCAATTGTTAAACAACTATTTTGATCTAAAAGCAGTACATTTCCGCATCCCACAAATTCCTGAAGTGAATTTCTCCCAAATACCTCGCGAATTGAGGCATGGGGGGGGAGGGGGGGGGGGGCACAAAGGACAGGTTTGCCAATGGGCCGAGTTACGCCACTGCGGGTTGGGTTTGGAAAAAAATTGGCTCAAAGTCAAGTATTAAATTAGCGGAATCCTAACATTCTTATTTTACCTCACTGGGTCAGCAATCCACAATCTTTGACATCGTGTTTACAATATTTAAATCTCTTATTAATGACAAGCTGATTTCGGAACGTAATGTCACAAATGTTCTTGTGTTAACCGAGTTAGAGTTGCAGCGGCTCAACAGAGCCAATTGCAGAGCAAAACTAACAACTCTGATATCGCCATGACCCACCCCAGGAAGCTCTTACATGCCTCAAGCTCGATCACACCATAAGTAGGTTGCGCGGCGAAGTCCTCCTGTAGAGATTAATGGTGCTGCTAGAGGGTCAGTGGATATAACATTTGCTTTCTAGATTTTTTAATTGCGCTTTTTCCTGTAGCACCATCTGAGCAGTTTCCTACATGCAGTATTAATTTGTAGGTCGGAAAAACGAAAGAATATGTTGCCTCTGACAAGCAAAAAGACCCGCAAGAAGATGCATTAAAAAATACATAGCATTTAATTTTCAGCCAAAAACATTCCTTGTGGCGTTTATGACGTTTATTCTGTGTGGCTATTTAGCATCAGCAATTAAAAAGTTCGACAAATTTCTGAAGCCAATATCCCCCCCGCCAATGTTTTTTTTGTCCTGAGCAACGTTGCGTACTCTATCAAACATTTAGTGAACATTTGTTAAGTACGAAGCAAAAGGAGAACTGTACCAGTAGAAGGAGACCTGACTGAATGGATGCCCAAAAAAGCTAAAGCGTCCAGACCAGGACGTAGAATAAATATTCTCAAAACACAAGTGGTGGTATTCGAGTCGAGAATTTTTGTTTTCTTTCCGTAAAACGATTCTCTGAAGTAATTTCGAATTACGATTTCGATTTGGTTTTTCGATTTTCGATTTACCAAAGTATTCCGATTTAAGGTGTTTGGTTTTACGATGTTTACTATATTTACAATATTTTCCTCTATTTGACGAAGCGATACTAGCTCCCATCGCATTTCATCATGCTACCTGCAGTTTCGTTTGTTTCAGCGTCGGTATTTCGTATTAAGTAGGCCTAAACCTCATTCGCTCATAAACGAAGTTAAAACGTAAAGCTCCGAATCCTGACGAGAAGCAACTTCATGTCACCGTAAAAGTCCGGCGATTTACGAAGATGACGTCCTTCCCCTAATATGGGTGTTACCAGAATGAAAGCCAATAGCCTCCTCTAAGTGAGACATTCTGTATAGATCTGTGGTTTGTTTGTCTGTTACCATTCAGTGATGAGTGAAGATTTGATTTGTAAGATTATGAGGGACGGTGTGGATTTTTCAGTGGAAGTGCGGCAAAAAATTCTCAGTATAAAAAAAGGCTGAATTTACCATATCTCATTTTTCTTTTCGATGTGTGCTCCAGATTTCAGTGAATTCCAGATTTTGCTTTAAAGCTTTCAAACATAGTTACGTTTACGACCTCAATTAATGGAATGTGATTTCGGCTTTGGTTTGGTTACCGGCACGAGTTAAAATTGCATTTATGTTTTACTAACAGGGGAGGCAATATTAAAAAAAAAAAAATCCGTTGGATTTCGACGGGGTGTGACTCCTACGTCCACACTAGTAATACTGAAACTGGAGAAAAAATATAGGTTAAGGATTAATTTCTGATGAAATTCTAGAAAGATATAATTATCATTAAAAAATAACCAAGACACGTCAGCTTTAGAAAACGGAAGCATCGGAACTCTACCGATACATTGGTACTATCATCGCTATTACAAGGTCGTTACTGTATCAGTACTACAAGTACTGTTATGTACTGTGACATAATTATGATACCAAGATATCACGCAATACTCCACCCTAATCTCACCCTGTAATAGGAGGCAATAAGGTAAAACAGAATAGTTCAAACTTTATTTCTTAAACAATTCTATAAAGGTAGAACGATTATTTAAAAAGTTACCAAGGGACACGTCAGTTTTACGAAAATAAAGACAGCTAATCTACCGATACATTGGTACTAACGTCGCTGCATCAGCTCGCTACTACATTGGTACTAAAAGTATTGTTAGGTATTATGACATAATTTTAGAACCATTGTACCATCCAACCCTCCATCCTAACCACATCCCGTGATGGAAGTTGAAAAACAATAGGTTCAAGATAAATTTCGTAGGTAGTTCTAGAAAGGTAGACTGATCATTAAAAAAGTAACCAGGACAAGTCTTTTAAAGAAAACAAAAGCATATGCCGATACATTGGTATTATCGTTCAACTACATCGGTACTACATGTATTGTTAGGGACCATGACATAATTTTAATACCAATGTGCCACCCAACACTCCACCCTAACCTCAATATGTAATCGGAGTAAGAAAGTGAAAAAGAATAGGTTCAAGATTAATTTCGTAGGTAACTCTAGAAAAAGTAGATATATTATTAACAAAGTAACCGAGACACCTCAGTTTAAAGAACACAAAAGCATTGCTTATCTACCGATACGTTGGTCTTATAGTCGCTACTACATTGGTACTACAAGTTTTGTTAGGTACCATGACATAATTTTAGCACCAATGTACCGCCAAACACTCTACCCTAGCCTCACCCTGCAAAGGAGTAAGACGGTGAAAAAGAATAGGTTCAATATTAATTCCTTAGGTAATTCTAGAAAGTAGATAGATGATTAACAAAGTAACCAAGACACGCCAGTTTTAAGAAAACGAAAGCATCATCAATCTACCAATACATTGGCATTGTCGTCGCTACTATAAGGTCACTACTACATAGGTACTACTTCATCGGTATTACAAGTATTGTAAGCTACCATGACATAATTATACTGCCAATGTACCACCCAACACCCCACTCTAACCTCACTTTGCAATAGGAGTAAGACGGTGAAAAAGAATAGGTTCAAGATTAATTTCTTAGGCAATTCTAGAAAGGCATTCCAAGGAAGTCCACTTCAAGAAAGTGAAGCCTACCAGGGTTGACAAAATGTGATGTCTTCGATCTTTTTTCTGTGTACCTGTGATAGAGACATTCGCACTTCCGTGACTTCAGGAACACGTTCATAAGTACACAGTTTCCCTCGTCGACTCTGTTCTGTAACTTCTCACATACTGGTTTTTCTTAGGTAGACTGATAAAGAATAGAAAAGTTCGTTTCCATCCATGAATATTGCTTCTGGGGATTATCTTAGAGCCAGCAGTATGATACTTTTGTGCTTTTAGTTTTAATTTGTATGGCATTGAAAAAGGCCATAAGAGGCCTAATCTAGCAGCTTTTTAATCAAAATTATTGATGGCATATTTTTTTTTAATAAAGTGTCTTATCTGCTTGCTTCAAGCTCACCACAGCTGACAGAAAGGGGGAACTCCAAATAAAATTCAGAGGAAATGACTAAGTACACGGGTGTCCATTTTATCGCGCCCACTTTAAAAATGCTCCCATTTAAATACTATCAGAATATTTAGCGTGCATTTTATCACATTTTGAAGACCAAAGGTTGGGATTTAATAGGACTGCAGATTTTTAAGGCCGCAGCTTTGGCATTGGCAAAGCATACAAAATGATGGAACAACAGACAGTGCATGAACGCACAGCGATCGTGAGATTATTTCATGAGAAAAAGTCTTGACAGCGCACGAAAAGCATTGCGCACCAAGTTTAAACTACCCAATGTCAACCTTGTACCCTCTTGTCGAACAATTCAGAGAATTATTGAAAAATCTGAAAGCGATGACACTGTGCATAATTAGTCCTGGAGAAAGAAAACTGTCGGGACAGATGAGAATATCGAAACAATGCAGGCAGCATTCGCTGCAAATCCAAAAAAACTGTACGTAGGGCGTCAATAGAAACTGGAATCCGGAAATTATCACTTCATACTACGATCCAATGTGATTTGAAACTGTTGTTGGACACAACAAGACGGGAGCATATCTCATTGTTCAAATGAAACTTTTGACGTTTTACGAAGGCAATAACTGGTGGATTTCCACACGAACCCCATCAGCATGGCTTCCTTGAAGCCCAGAAATAAACTCGTGCGACTTTTTTTATGGTATTACTGTAAGGACAGAGTGTATTGCAGTAAATCCCAAACAACAGACGACCTAAAGTGCAACATTGCGCGCAAAATACACCAGATTTCAGAAAAGACATTAACACATGTATTGATAACTTCATTGTCAGTCTAGAATGTAGTGCAGAGTGATGGTGGTCACATTGAGCATGGTACGCACTTCTTGATCAGTACATGAATAATGTAGTTATTTGGGAATAAAGCATGGTACAAATCAGCTGTGGTACGAAATTCCGTAAATTGCACTCCGTTCGAAGATTAGTGTTTTAAAAGTGGGCGCGATAAAATGGACATCCTGTATATAAACATAGGGGTTGCATCACAATGAAAACCGTACAGGCCTATGCGAGCTACTTACCTCTCCTTGTAATTCTTAGGTGATAATGAAAGGAATCTAAAAAATGTGAATGCAGAACACGTCCCTGTTGAAAATGTGCTATGACTCCGATGTAGTACTTCCCAACTAAATATGTTTTAAAAACCTTGGTTCCTATGTATGTGATTCTAGAAAATGCAACATAAACTTTCGTTCCCGAAACCTATCTTTCAATGTCTCAAAAGTTGTTCCCTGCTGAAAAAAACGCTCACAACTCGCACCCATTGCAACAGGATTTTTAATTATCGGCCATATTTATGCTGGTCTTGATCACAATAAAAGTGCTAAAATATTAAAATCGAAGAGGGATGAACCGAGACAGCTTACATCACAGCCGCCATCTTGAAATAGTCGTCGTGACCAAGCCCAGCATAAATTTCGCCGAAAATTAAAATCATTGCGATGCATGTGAGTTGTGGGCGCTTGTTCATCAGGGAACAATTTGTGAAACATTCCTTCTTGCCTACAGAGTAATTCTTCTCTGCTTCCTTTCAAATACTTTCCAGTGACCTTTCATTTCTGTTAGATGATCTCAAAACTTGAAAAGTTCCTGTAAAACTGTTCAAAATATAGTGTTGTTTTTAAATTTTCAACGACTAATGCAAATAGCAGAAAGCAAACTAACTAAAGGCTAAAATTTAATGGCTCGTAACAAAAATGGTTCGATTCCAGTATACGAGTCTTGCCTACTTCCCATTTGTTGTTTGGTAAGGCCCATCTCCAGACAAGGTACGATGCATGTCTGTCTTCAGTTGAGACTGCATAAACGTGCTACAAAAGTTGTGAATTATTTGTGTTTTACAGAAAAAAAAAACTGTGTGCAACAGTTAATGGATCGCTGCACAAACGCAAACCCGGTTGTAGCAGTTTGTTCCATTCCGAGAAAGGACTCTGGGGATCACAGCCTGGTTATTTCGCGATGTAGAACGTTACGCTACGGCGGTGCATTTTAATTATACGCTCTACATAATACATTCGAAATGTTAAAATGAAGAAAAATTCTTCGATAATACACTGCCACCAGTTCAAGGGTTTCTGTTACTGGTGAGCAGTGTAAATCTACAAATTTAACCTGGTAAATTTTACCAAAAGTAAGTGTTTTCAGTTTGAAGGTTTTCTTGCAGAAACTGTGCGGACTCCGCCAACGTTGGAGGTAGGGGGGGGGAGGTAAAGAAGAAGGGGGTGTTCTTGACATTAGCTGCTGGAAAATTTAAAGTGGACGTATTTTTGACCGAAGTTCAAACTTTACATGGCCATGCATTCGTGGCTGAATGTCTTGAAATGAAGCAGTGCTGGCCATCGTACTTCAACTTGCTCGACTTCTGGCTTTTTCTTGAGTAAACACACAACCCTCCAACCCCCCAATAGCCCTCCTCCCTCCCTTCCCCAAATGAACGAGGTAGAAAACGAACGAACACGCTTACCTGTTTCGCTGGAGGCATTGCAATGGTAGGCTGCGGCCAGGGAAGGCGAGACCAGGGCCTTTATCCCATCTTGTCGATTTTACTGCCACTACCATTACTCCAGGGGAATGTACTTCTTTTTTTTTTGTTTGGCTTTTACATATATATCGTTTAAGATGCACTAAGGCGAAAAAGCGTCCTTGTTTTTTTTTTCTTCTTCTTCTTTCCGTTGAAGTACGTGAGTATGAGTGAAAATAAATAAATGGTATAAATTAAATAAATTCAAAAATAAAAAGAAAAACACAAGTCCGGCACCACCTGGTTTTGGAGATGCGCCGGTGTATTTTCTAGTGGGTATCCCTCCAGCCCTTGTCCCCAAGACAGTCGGCGGTCAGCTCATTGAGCTCTGCCTGCCGACGCCACCGAGTTGCAAGCTCTCTCGCCTGCTGCACAACGCTGCCCTAGCCTAGCACAGCCCGCCTCGCACTAGCAGGCTGATCCACGCGGCCAACAGGGGAGGGAAGCAGGGGCACAGAGAGAGGGACGCGGTGCACGGCATGCCGCCGCCAGTTTCGCCCCACGCCGCGTCGTGTGGATGGGCCGGGCAAACCACGTCGATACAGCAACTGGTATGAGCCTTGTGCTTGCTTTACTAGCTGCTTGCTTCTAATGCATTTTGAGGCGGCAAAGCAGCTGAAAGGCAAGGGGGAAGGGGGGAGGAGGGAGGAAGGGAGGAGATGTATACATATATATGTATATAATACACTGGGCAAACTGGCAACCGACGGTAAGAAAAGGGCTCGTGCAATCTCTATTATCGATATTTCGAAACAGTTGGTTTTTGCTGGGGATAGACAAACCCGAGTGCTTCAGTTTGTTGGTGGTGTTTACACACCACAGAAAGGGAGGCTGTGTGTAAGACTAAAGCTAACTGGCGTGTAATATTGACCTATGAATGGTTTATCGATTCTTTGCTTTACACTTTAAAACTTAAAGGTGATATACGTGTGAATAAAGGTCATCTTACATGAATTCAGGGAAACACAGTACAATAACCCAAATCATTCGTTAACGTGAATGACTTTCGGTGTTGTACTGTGTTTCCTTGAATTCAGGGAAACACCTTACATAGGAAACATCTTAATTTTTCACTGCATTGGCGACCAGAATTCGAACCAGTAAACCCTGTTATTTTAACTATTTAACTAGTTAAAATGGCAGGTTTCACTGGTTCGAATTCTGGTCGCCATTGCAGTGAAAAACCACTATGTTTAGCGTGCAATTTTCGCTGTTGTCATATTAGGTTTCCCTTTGTTCTTCTTGTTCTGTATAATTTACAGCCAGCAATTAGTGTATAACACCGATGTTTTCAAAGATGCCAGATGTAATAATAATAATAATAATAATAATGTAATTTACCACTACTAAGTGGATAGTTGCCGGAAGGGGTGTGAGCCGCTAATACCGTACCATTAAAAAAAAAAAAAAAAAAAAAAAGCAGTGCCGACATCCGATGTCCATCGGTCCATCGGTCTAATGTTATAATGGTTTAAAAGTCATCTTGTATTCAGTGTGGCAATCATTGCGGTAAATGTTATTGGAAACATGACACGTGCAGTACATGACGTCACCCTCCGTGAATAAAGTCTTTCTTTTGTAGATGTGTTGGGTGAAGGTGTTCATTTGTTTTTACGTACGTTTTACTTTCGATGACAGCCATTTGGTAGATGCCCATGTTCATTTATTTTTTTACTTTTTAATTGGGCTAAGTATTTGTGAAGACGTTTGTTAAACTACCAATACTCCGATTGCAGTTTCTTTATGCCCTGCTATAAATCTTTTATTATTATTATTAAAAATTTAGAAATTCATTCATAAAATTGGTGAAAAAAGCACTCTACGAAGCCTGGATCCTTTCAAGAGTTAGATAAGCTTGTATTATAGGCTCTTTCCCGGACAACTTACTAAACAGACTTAAAAAAAAAAACTTGCAAGTTAGACCACAAAAGCAACTTTTTAACAATGCAGCTGAAAAAAACAACGGTGGAAGTTTTCAACGAAAATCAAATTTTTGCTTTCAACATCGATCACATACAGTGCCATCACTAAGTTTTACTATGAGTAAGTTCAATAAAATACTTGTAAATAGACCTCAAAAAAACAATAATGCATGGCTCCAAACACCAATATGGAGAAACTCTTATCGCAAGAGAGGAACGAGTCTTGTCGTCCCAAACATCTATAACGAAATCCCACTTACCCTATTAGCTGGCGGATACAAAGTATACAAAGTTGGAAACAAAGTACACAACGTAAAATATTCAGGACTTGGACTTAACAAAAACTGGAATGAAGGTCGTTTTACGTAAACGATGTATATACATTTACATGAATCTTCATCAGTAGTAGCGTGCACAGATCCCGAGTGGGCAGGGGCAACTTTCAGTGAAAGGGCACAGACAGATTTTTCTTAGCCTTTTTGCCCCTTTTTAGGCCTTTTTATACCGCCTCACCAGCAAATGTTGGCAAAAAAGACAATTTTTCACACAAAAAGGGCGTTTTGCGAAAAGGGCAGGGTCGTGGGCCCCCCCCCCCCCCCAATGCAGGGTCAAGGGTCAAGGTGATGTACGGGTCAAGGTCGTGGATGCAGGCACACGATTCTTTTACGTTGTAAATCTATAAATGATTATAATTATTATTATTTTAAACCTTATATTTTTTCTGGTGACACTACACCGTAAAGATGTCAAACACGTGGAGCCTGCTCAACTTTGCCCCAAATAGAATTTACTCCTTAAATGGTTTACAGTTTTGTCTTACCTAGCCTGGGAGCTTCTAGAAACGCCTGAGAGTTTCCTGAGTGCCTGAAGCTGAACATAAACCTGGTTCTCATTTTAAAATCATCCGTCACCGACTTCCTCTCTTACAATTTCACCTTTTAAATGACGCGCGGATCGAAGCCGAACCTGGAGCTTCTCATTCTGTCATCATGTTTGTCTGTCTGTCGGTCTGTTTGCCTATCTCCACGATAACTTTCAAACTCGTTGTCAGATTCATTCCCTTTTATCCACATGCATTATATGCCTTACTTGTTTGAAATTCGTAAACCAATATCAAATATCAAATTTAATCAGGCAGCTTTATTAATCAGACATTACCCTTATTATTGTTCAAAGAAATTAATCCGAACTTATTCAGACATTAAAAGACTTGACACGTAAAACAACCATAAAAACAGGCACGTCACGTTTTTTATTGAAAGTTTAAAATCACTAATGGGCAATTCAACCCAAACACCAACCGCATGAATCATTGCAGGGTAACAGGAATACATGCTAAATATATTTCTGAACATGTTAACTAGCACACAAGGTGTGAATCTAATGGTTTTGTCATTCTGCCTAAAGTTACTAAAGAAAAACTCCATAAATTCAGCGCCTACCTGCTCGGAAGCAAATTTTACAACAACACTAACTGAAGCCCGACTGGTGGTGGTTGATGCACCGTTTCCAACATTGGGACGGTTTAGTCTCTCATGTGTTTCCTGCGGAAGGAGTGTATCCCGTCTGTGAATTTTTGCACTTACTGATTAACAAACGCTGATTTTCGTTCGCTTCGCTCACTCAATCAGCGCCTTCCTTAACCCGGGCTCCATGCGCCTTTGTACAACAAGGTTCAAATCTTTATCCCGGCGGTTTCGTCATTTTTTTTTTTGTGAGAGGCAGAAAGTAACCGGCGTTTGCAATATTTACCTGAGCTACACAAAGACAGAACCTTTAGGTAGCGGTTAATGCCTCATTCAGCGAAAAGATAAGTCGGAGAGAAAATAATTAAAACATTAACATGATATTTGGTAACAATATAACTGTTTTAAGGTTATAAAAGCCCTGATTAAAATTATGTATGCAATCCTAGGGCGACGCACACAGTCCATTGAAAATACGTAAACTATTAACTACACTGTACCTTCCTTTTTTTTTTTTTTAATAAACGTTTCCTTAAATGCTTTTGCATCTTTTTGTCTTCGTCTTCAGGTAATTTTCCTCGGTACGCTCCTGCGCCCCGTGTCCTTTTCCAGTGGAAAATCTGCCAGTTAAATTCTGCCGAACTCAACTTGCCCATGTTTTTAATAATAGCTTCTTCCTTACCGAGGGTTATTAGTCACGTGGCAGGCATGGCGTGGCAGGCTTGCTACGGAATTTGTATAGGGATTTAAGGCTATTGGGAAGAAAATACCTGACCTTTACAACGGTTACTGCTAGTTGATGAATTCCGCCGACTTCTCTTTTGTAACGTTAACGCTAATCAGTTAAAGTAAATTTAAAAAAAGAGAATTTATTTCGAAATTTGAACACCTGAATTTGCGCCCCTGTTAGTCATTTTTGAAGGGGGAGCCCCCACCCCGAAGGCACGGCCCTGTACGCGTCACCAAGCACGGCCGTGACCCTTCCCCAGACTCCATGGATTTGTGTATGCTATTTTTATTTTCTTTATTGTGGGCTGAAAGTAAATAGCGCTTTCAATATTGTCACAACGACAGAACCTTTAGCCAGTGGTTTAATATTAAGTTGCATATTTACCTGAAGCATTATTTTATCCATTAAAAGTTAAAGTGTTCCGTTTCTTGCCAACAATCATTCCGTTTAAAGTCATCAAATACCCACATTACTAGAAGATGTTGCTTGTTCGCATTGTTTGTGCAGGCTGAGGCCCTTCGTTAGATTACCATTTGTAGTATCATGGTATGTGACCTCGGGTTGAGGCCTTGATTAAACAAATTGAATTGAATTGGCACTTGTGTCCGTTTTACAACACTTGCTGTGCTGCAATTCGTTTTTTATTAATTTAAATACCTAACTGCATAAACGATATTACTAAAATTAATTATTTCCAGAAATGAATATCAGTACTGCGGCTCATGAAAAAATGGATCCGCCCTTTTATTATTGGTTGAACACAGCAAGTAATGGTCGGGTGAGCTGTCTTTTACTGGACAGGTCACCAGAGGGATACCACAGGGCTTTGTTCTGTGTCCACTCCTGTTTGTTTTGTTTATCAGCGATCTTACCTGTAACTCAGATAATGCCGAATAAGAAAAGTTTCCGGACGATCTGAAAATACATTCAACTGTTAATAACCTAGAATGCCGACTACTTCAGCCAGAAAACGACTACGTTCTGGATTGGGCGGAGCAATGGCAGCTCACTGTTTTACCACTTGCCTGTATAGCGCTGGGGTGGTAAAAGACCTGGGTGTTTGGTTTAGAACGGATTTTAAGTCCAATATTCAATGCCGTCATGCGGTGAGTATAAAACTTGGCTTTAATTCCGGCAGCGCTCGCACTAAACTGTAGGTTTATAATGTATACGTTCGTTCACTTTTGGATTACGGCAGCCCTGTTTGGTCTCCTCGCCAGTTTGGGGATATTGATCATATAGAGTCATTTCAAAGACGATTTGCCAAACCCATTCTGGGAATGCCAAATTTGCCGCATCGTGTGAGAATTGAAAATCTGGGGTTTTATTCGCTGGAACTTCGTCAATTGAGGACAGATCTAATTTTGGTGTATGGAATTCTTCACGGACAACTGTCTATTGGCCTGTCAGTTTTCGAATTTAGTCCTGTTACTTGTACTCGAAGTCACTGTTTTAAAGTAGTCATCCAAAATCGAATCTGAACTGTAAGCAAAATTCCTTTGCGTTAAGAGATCGTGGAATTCGCCGCATGGCAGCACTATTTCGTTATCCTCTTTTTTAGGTTGGATATTAATGGCTCTTGGGCCTTTTCCTGTCCGGTTCGGTGTTAATTCAGGTCAACAAAAGACTACCAGAAAAACGTATGGTGTGTAATGTATTAATTTGGGGGATTATTCATAACAGGTTTGTTTTAAATCCAATCAACGGATTAGAAGTTGCAAGCCAAAAACAATTTTGGTTTGCCATTTTCTGCCGCCATCTTGGATTTTCCCAAACTTAAAAATTGCTTTTCTTCCAGAAAATCTGATTCTGAATATTAGTCGCAACAGCGCTGTAAACAAACCCATTGAGAATAAGTTAATAACTGCTAATAATTCTAATTAAACAGAAGATGCCATTTTTAGTCGCTGCCTTGTATTATGGAAAAAAAAAACTTTAATAGGACTTGCATGAAGGAAATTTTAATTATGAATAAATATTATTATTCGAAACCAATATATTCTCAATCTGATGAACAATTAAATGTTAAAAGCCAAAAACAGTTTCTGAACGTATTTTGGGCCACCGTTTCGGACTTTTTCAGCTAGTTTACAAACATGCACACATCGTTCAGAAGTTCAAAGAATATCCCTATCACCTTTCGTTCGAATAGGTCCATGAAATCTAAAATTATTGACCTATAACGGACGAAATTACCTTTGAGGCCTTGGTTTCTAAGCCTCGTAACCACATGACATTTTTTCTTCACAAAGACTTTTGCGTCGTTCTGCCTTAAGTTCAATATTTCCACCAAATTTAATGTGAATCAGTTCATTGCTAAACACAGACAGAGTGAAATCCCAGATCGTCGTGTTGCTCACAGTCACTTAAAATGCAATGAAACCACTAACCTCATACCTCACCCTACACATGGAATAGTGTTAGGGTCAGCCAAAAAGCAAAGAGCTGTTAACTTCTGCAGTTAACAGCCTTCACAAGATTACCTGGATTAGCTAGCTTACCCGTAGTACTACACGCTTACCTGGAATAATGTTTCGCCTCTTTTTTTTTTGAACTTTCAACTTTTCACTTGAGAGTCATAGACCCCCAAATGTAAAATGGAAAGACATTGTAAAACTATAAACTCTAAAAACAAATTCACAACTGTAAATATTATGGACGAACAAAAGTGGTAAGTGAAACAGAACAAGAGATGCACAGTAGCGCAACCCCACCACGTGCAAAGGCATCATGCGTCAAGGAAGTGTGGCCCATCCGGAGACATGCCTGAACCGCCTCTTTCCGACGACTAGACCGCGATGATGAACACTAGGATGAACGCTAGGCGTAACATGTTTTAGAGATTATATATTAGAGATACCTTACACCGTTCTACTTTCTTTAGCTACGCACTCGACAAAAAATTAGAAACGTCGTGACCTTGAACGGCGATTTTAAGGTTAATTGAAGTATCATGAGTTCACGACCCCCAAACGACTTAACAATATCACATGCAAGTTTCATTTCTATCGGAGGCGCCATACGAAAACGGTGAACCCTGATCCATCTTTCTGCTGCGAAAGGAGCCCTTTCTGGCCCTCTCGGTAGGGATCTCAGCCTTGTTCCCTCAGATGCCTTTCCAACTCTGCGTCTGAGGTTACACGCTTTTTGGCAAACCTTGTGGGACAGACAGGACGGTAATAAGTTACGGGCCATTAAAGGCACTGTCGAGGAGTGGCACTCGGGGTGTCGCCGCAGTCGCCGTGAGGAGGTTGTGTTGGCCCGTTTGCGAATTGGTCACACCCGACTTACTCACTGTTTCCTTTTGCGGGGGGTTGACCCTCCTGAATGTTCTTGGTGTCGACGGCCACTTACGGTCCGGCACTTACTTGTTGATTGTCGCCATCTTGATGGTGTTCGTCGTCGGTTCCATCTTCCGCATGACATTGCGCGTCAGTTGGGCGATAAGTCTGTCCTCCTGTCCGGTGTTTTTCAATTTTTGCAGGAGGTACAGATGTATGACAAGATTTAGATTAGGGGTTTGAATAACATCTCTGTAATGTGTGGTGCAGTGGCAACCCGGACCACTGCACTGTGACTGAGGTTGGCGCTAATGACCAAGTTGTCGACGCGCCATTAAGCCACAATCCCCCCCCCCCCCCATCTTGGTATTATGCTAAGATGGATCAGGATACACCGTTTTCGTATAGTGCCTCGAACGAAATCCTTTTGTTGCCTTACGCAATGTTTTTTGAAGTCTTTCAGTGTAGTTGTCGGTAGCTGACCACCAAGGGACGTGCACAGGCCCTCAACTGGGCAGGGGCAACTTACTTTTTTGAGGACTATTTTTTGGTGTTTACACCCTTTCGTACCTCTCTTTTCACCCCTTTCTTTGCCATTTAGACTCTTTTTTTTTTTCTATTTTGGCTTATTTACACTGCCCCTCCAGCAAATTTCCGCCATTTGTTTTTAGATAAAGGACACTTGTCATGAGAGCAGAGGCATGTTCCTCCTCCTCCCCCGCCCTTGTGTGCACGTCCCAGTTGGTATACGCCCCGTGCAACTTTCAGGATTTTCCGGTGCAGAAATTTTCAGCTTTTTTTGCACGGGTTTACATTTTTTTAACGAATTTTTTTGTCACGTCAGTTTATTGGCTAGCCTTCAAGTTACTGTCGTTGACCACTCACTACCACAACCTTCACCTTTTCCCGAACCACGACCTTTCTTTCGTTTTCAGCCATTCCTCCACCTCCTCTTCTCATTCCCATGTGTTGACTCTATCTAGCAGCAAAACGATAAGCTAAAAGTCTTCTCACGCCTCGATAGAAAACACATGTTCGGTTGTAACCTCCAAACCTGAAGATCTCACGTTTTTAACGATATGGCGTTGCTGGCAACCAATGAACTTGGACGGAGAGTGTGTTGCAGGTTTGTATCAGCTCTCTCGCTCTCTCTCTCGCACACTCTCTCGTTTCTGGTCGATGCCGGGAAATTTATTACTCCGCTCACGCCCTCCTTGCTACAGCTTAAGAGCTGAAATTCTGTCGAAAACTTGTGAACTACCCACCAACCAGAATGATCGATATGGTTCGTTAACGCGCAATACAAGTGTGTCTGGCAGCGCCGCCAGGTGACGGAGTGGCACATTCGCTCATAATGTATCGTAAATCCGAACGACATGGGGTTCACCTTATACATGGAACGTGAATTTACCATCACGCGTTAATAGGAAGCTACCTTAGTAACCCCCACCACGAAGACCGATGCAGGACTGCATCAGCTTCGTCACCCAACAAAAGCCCCTTCTTAACTGGAGGTCGCTAAAACGGTAAGTACGTGTCGCTTTTCATAAGCGAAGGATGGATATACGATGTTGAATAAAAACTGAAGTTTACATGAGAGCTTTTGCCGATAACAAGCGCGTACCAATCGCCTAGGCCTATAAATCAGAACGAACCAAGTCATGTTGGTGGCCTAGGAAGACACAGGAACTTATAAATACGTTCTCTGGTGTAGGACGTGGGAGTATATGTATAGTTCTTGCTTCGTGTTCCTTATCTCCTCAACAGGGCGGTCTGCAAAAGACGCTGCAGATCTCACTTACCGGCTCCAAGCCAAATGTTTAAGCATTACCAGGAGCGAATAACTGTGAGACATGTCCACAGGAAGTCGGAGTATGTATATCCATGTTGTAACTCTCGCTTTGTATTTCACCGTTTGCTCAAGGCCGTCTGGGAACGAAGCAACAGATTTCGGCTTCTGGCTCCAATCCAGTTGATTTAACAACAGCAAAATCTTATTTTCCCAAAGCAGTGCTAAGTGGATTTAACTTCCTGGCACGTGTGAGAACATTCTTGAGGCAAGATGCGCAATTTCTACTTCAGTTGGCCTTGCTCGAGCAACAATCTGCCTTCTACCTTTTAAGTTCGTTTAAATGTTACTTTTTCCACATTTACACATGCTTGAACTACAACCGCACAAGTGATATTTTTCCCACATATTTATCGGGTAAAAACCGATAAACCGATAATGGCTGGCCACAATTACTGTAAATGGGGTGAATCCCATGAATGTAGGGACGAATTTTCAGGGGAGGACTTTCCATGGAATATATCAAAGCCTCAAAAGTAGCCATGTCAATGTAGTACGTAGAAATAAATAGACATAAATCGCTGGAAATAATATTAAGGAAAATTAGAAATAAGCCAACAGCGAAAATCATACACAAGAAATAACGTAGTTCAGTAAGCCACCTTTATGCACTTACGTTTCGTCGGAGTGGCATGACCCGGATTCGAACCGGCTACCCAGTTTGCTCCAAGATCACTTGCATAGCGCCTTAATCGCTATGACCACATCCTCCACTGGCATAAAGATAATTCACTGAACCCGTTAATTTTCCTTAATATTATTTCCAGCGATTTATGTCTATTTATTTCTTCTTTATTGAGCCTTGTAAGTGTATGATTTGTCATCCCTCTCCATTGTCTATGGCCGAGTGAACTTCGGTCGAATGGAGCCCTGGTCACGGTTGTGACCTTAATAACGGGTTCAGTGAATTATCTTTATGCCAGTGGAGGATGTGGCCATAGCGATTAAGGCGCTATGCAAGTGATCTGGGGGCGAACTGGGTAGCCGGTTCGAATCCGGGTCATGCCACTCCGACGAAACGTAAGTGCATAAAGGTGGCTTACTGAACTACGTTATTTCTTGTGTATGATTTTCGCTGTTGGCTTAGTTCCAATTTTCCTTAATGTAGTACGTAGGGCATGGTGATGAAAGTATGCAAGTGCTTTGAACTGGTTTTTAAGTTCCAAACCAATGAATTTAAATTTTGTTCTTTTCCATGTTGCAACCAAAGTTTTCAAGCAACAATGTCTTGGACAATCAACCTGGTCCTTAGATTTATTGTAAAAGCCTGGACTATAACGAAGGACAAAATAATCAGTCATTTACATTGCGTGTTTCCCAAAAGTGGCAGAGAATTCTAAGACTAATTGTAAATAAAGTTCTTCCGTGGCCTAGCCATTATATTGGTTGAAGTACAAGAAGGCGGCATTTCAATTCCTTCAGGTGGTTGGTGGCAGCATGGATCAGAGTTGAGTGAGGGAGCTCTGAGAAAGTCAAAACCTCGTGTGTGTCGAGGCCAATCGGGAATAGACTCTCACGGGCCAAACACCAACTTCTGTTACACTTGCTGCCACGGACAGAGTGGGTCTACCCACCGAGACAGACAATGTTCTTGACTGGGCAGACGTTTGGCAAATGCCCATTCCCCTTTCAAAATGCCGGACTTATCACACTGGACACCAAAGTTATTCTTGCATTGTTTCCTTGACAGATATCCTTTACTTGATGTTGGTGAGATTTGTGAACTTGGGTCTGGTTTACTATCCTTGCACTATCAAAAGATTACTGCCTTGCACACTGGCGGCTTGCTATTATAAGTCGTTGTTACTCCACGGGAAATATTCGGACTAAGGTATGGCCCCTTAAGGTCTTTGTTCGTCCCTTACCTGAATGTGCTAGTACAGTGTGGTCGCCTTCGCTTTTAAAAGACATCGACTTAATCGAATCTGTCCATTGTAGATTCACTAAGAGGATCCTGGTTTGCAAGCAGTGCTGGAATTAGATATGGTACAAAGGGTGCAAGCCACCCGGGCCCAGGTGGTAGGGGGGGGGG
>JAHWFP010009616.1:9149-36751 GCA_023313725.1 Lithobius niger
ATGGAATACCATCATCGTTTCTTATGATGAACAAAGATACAAATCCCTGGTATATCAGCAGAACACCCGGTATATCATCTGGGTATATCACCTGGGTGACCCCTGACTTTTGGGACACCCTGTATGTATGTATGCAATTCTAACTATTAGCATGACTTTTTGAACTAGGTGCTGGAAATAAAACTGCTTGGTATAAAAAAAATCGAAGCGCTTTCAGCAGTGTGGAACTATGTAGATGCAAAAAATAGAAGTACATTTAGCAGCTATGTAGGTGCAATTCTGACTATTGGCAAGACTTTTTTGACTACGTGTGAGAAATAAAACTTGTAAATGTGCAAAAAATGGAAGTGCATCCAGCTCTGTAACTATGTAGATGCAATTCTGACTATTGGCAAGACTTTTTTGACTACGTGTGAGAAATAAAACTTGTAAATGTGCAAAAAATGGAAGTGCATCCAGCTCTGTAACTATGTAGATGCAATTCTGATTATTAGAATGACTTTTGAACCGTGTGTTAGAAATAAAACTGGTTGATGTACAACAAATTTATTTCTCAGTCGTCCTGTGGAAGAAATGTCCGGTCACCGTAAACCAATTCTGATGGTGCGCTTTCATGAACCACTAACGCAAAGCCTACTCATCTCTCTGTCACAGGACAAAGAAATCAGGGTAAGAATACGTGTAATTAACAATAAATGATTGCCTCGTTATAGAAGGCGTAAGTTTATTGGTCGTCTTTGAAACTATCTTGTCTGTTTGTTTGGCATCGTACTCTGAAACTGGGTGAAAACAATCTCTCCATAGATCAAATCACGTGTTTCATAGTTTAAAGTGGCACTATCACCTCGTGCTATCACAGATTGAAAGTAGGTAGAGTCTTGACATCTAGCGTTGATTGAAATCCTCTTTCCAGCAAAACTAAAACTATTAATTTCTCCGTTTTTATCAGTATATTTCGACCAAACTTGGCCAGATAGTAGATAGCATTTTTCCAAACTTTTAACCAACTTTTATGCAATTCCGTGCAAGAGTAAGCATACGGAGCCACACGTAAATTTGAAAAGTGTTCACTTGTTCTTGTTCTTGTTCTTGTGTGACACGGTTTCAGAAAAAAACTAATGCACCTACTTAAAATCTGAAACATGATCTGAGCCAGAAATTTCCCTGGGCTTCATCCTCAGAGGGACCAATTTTTCGATCGGTCCATCCATTCCGGAGTTACGGGTCGTTAAACGATCATTTTGATTGTTTTACATTGTTTTAACCATTGTAATTAGGGAACAATGCCACTTAGCAATATCCAGATCCATTCTTCGTGCACGTGTTATGGCTTTGCTAACAAGTTGATTGTTGAAGGGCAAAACTGAAAGAATGTACCAATGGTGTGATGCGATGTAGTGCGGTGTAGTGTGCTGTGGTGTGGCTCAGTGTGTGTGTAGAGTAGCAGTGCGTATTGTATACACAGTGTAGTTGGGACGTACGGCTTCGGGCCATGGCTCCGTAATAAATATGTTCGAAAGAATGAAAGGGCCTTAGGGCTTCGTCGGGCAGATGACAGGGTGAGGTTAACGCTCCCTAAAACCCTTTGAACCCTTTGAAAGAATCCGTGTTTCAGCTAAACGCATATAGATTTAAACCAAAATAAACTACGTGGTTAATTTCCAGGCCTCCGGCCTCGAAATTGGCAGCTAGAAACGATAGAATGGCGTATTTATTTCGTAAATGCAGGCTTTCGGAGCTGAGTTGAATTGTTTCAAAGTGGCCAGCAACAATCGACTGCAGGCATAACCCTTTGTTGCGCGACGCCATAGACGTAAAAAAGGTACACGGATTACAAACAAAAAAGTCAAGTGTGCCGTAAAAAAAGGGGTTATGTGATTGAAGTTACACTTTACTTGTTAAAAGGTACACGGATAAAATTTGATGACTTTTAATTAAAATAATTAAATATACAGTTGAGAAAATTTCATCTGATTAAGTGCTGTTGTGCTTTACCAATCATATATTTAAAACGTAAAGCACAACAGCAATTAAACAGATGTAACTTTCTCAACTGTACATTTGATTGTTTCAATGAAAAATCATCAATTTTTATCCGTGGACCTTTTAACAAGCAAAGTGTAACTTCAATCATATAACCACTTTTTTTTACGGCATACTTGACGTTTTTGTTTGTAATCTAGTACTATCTAGCACTTGCTTGCACCAAGCGAAGGAAAGCACAACAGCGTTTATTTTAACAAAACAAACTGTCTTTAATTATGGAGTGAGAATTTGGTAAGTCCTCGTGTACCTGGGACCAAGCTGTAAAGATTAACAATATCGCTGCTGCTAAATGGTGCCAAAGTATTTTCGTTCGCTTTTCAATTGGTGATGATGGCACTTTAAATTCAACGCTTCATAACCACTTACCGTGAAGTTGAATTTGCTTGGCAGCATTGTTAGAATCAAATCACGAAAGTTCATCGAAATAAGCCAACAATATAAACCAACGACATTCCTATTAAATTAAGTTGTTCCCGTTCGATGTATGTGTGCTGATTTGATTAATGCTTTAAAATGCTGTTGAGTTACTCGAGGTAATGTTAAAACTTTCGAAGGCAAGGCAGCTTGCTATTGCATCCCCTCCAGTTATGGCAAACCAGCTGGGGCCAACCTGTAGTGCTAAGTTCTCCTTGTTTTTATTATTATTATTTATTGAAGCGTGTGTTGAAGCTTTCAGTTTAAGTCATTTGACGCTTGTCTAATCCAGTCACGCAAATACAGATCAGTGGCTGATCAGTGACATTACGTTAGTCAGTACCTTCCTAAAGCACCGAACAGAACGAACCAAACGCACCACTGTTGGTGACAGTTCAGCTCATTTACCATTATAGCCGTTTTGATTTGGCTTGCTTACGTCAACCATCGTCAGCGATTAGTCTGTTTACGGCAATCGCGCATGCTCACAAGCTCCACCTCTGGCAATCACCCACAACCACCTCCCCGAGATGGTTTACAGTTTGGCATTGCTCGCGCCTGGTCACATCCATTAGCTTAGCCTGGTCCAATCAATTGGCAACGTCTGGTCACGTTAAAGGCATGACGTAACGAGTGTCTGTTGAGCTTGTTGATTTTGCTGAGCTGTGGTTGCAGTTTCGAAAGGTACTGAACGGCTGATGCAACGTTAATGCGCACGCGCGACGTCAAGTTTGGAGCCGAACTGTCTCTAACAGTGGTGCGCTCTGTTCGGTCGTTTTGGAAGGTACTGATTTTGAGCTGGGTAAAGACAACCATATATCTTTTAAAATCCCTTCAGTTTAGAAACGTGATGGATACAGTAGTGATCTAGTCTCGGTATAGTATAGTAGGTGTCGGCCAGTAGGCTTGTAGTTTTTGAAGGCCCAAGCACCAGATGTTAAGTGGACGGAACCACCATCGTGTCAGTTGTTTTTGCCACAGGAGGGAGGAAACCAGAGTATTCAGAGGAAACCCTCGTGCAACAGGCGGGAATCAACAGGAGAAAAACCCGTACATATACGCTTCCTTTCACCAGGATCGACCCTGGGTCTGTAAGAAGCCAGAGATGTATACCTGGGACCAAGACGCCTATAGAATCTGATGCCCCAGTGCTCGCGGCTACCCATGCACCCATAGTATCTAAAGATGCACCCATGCACTCAAACAAAAATGCTTTTGCTTTGTTTTTATCTGATTTTTATCTGATTTGTATCTTTTACCATGCATTTTCCCATGATTTTGTTTTCTTGCTGCATTATTCGGTACCTTCCTAAGCAACCTAACAGAGCGAACCAAACGCACCGCTATTGGTGACAGTTTGGCTCATTCCCTGCTAATATCCGTGTTAATGCGGCTTGATTGACGTCAACATCGTCAACGATGAATCTGTTTCGTCAAAACTGTTACGTGCGGTGCATGCTCAAACCTCCACCCAAGCAAACCACCTCCCTGAGATGGTTCGCAATTTGGCATTGCCCTCGTCTGGTGACATCTATTAGCCAATCCTGGTCAAATCCATTAGCCATGTCTGGTCGCGGTGAAGGTATGACGTATCGAATACTCTGCTGAGCTTGTTGAGCTGTATTGTAGTTTAGGAAGGTACTGAACGGCTGACGAAACATCACTGCGCACGCGCGACGTCAAGTTTGGAGCCAAACTGTCTCAGTGGTGCGTTCTGTTCGCTCTGTTCGGGCTTTAGGAAGGTACTGATTGTTTCTCTGCAACGAATCTTTTATTGTACCATGCTCATATATTGGGCGTCTCAACTAAATAAATTAAAGATCAGTAAGATCTTTAAATCTGCAACATTTCAAATCCATAGCCATTGAGTTTCTGAGCTCATTATAATGCTTCAGAGCCAGCCCAAGAAATAATATCAGGAGGCATTGATGATCATTTTACCCCAACCCTTCCACCACCCCAAAAGGGAGGCATTTCGCAGGTAAAAGGCCCACAGTACTGGAACTCTGCCTGATCACTGGGGGGGGCCCCCCCACCCACCAATGCCTTCCCTTTGTATTGCCTTATTTATAAAATCCCAGCAGACAATACGTAATGCATGAAATAGTTTAAATAATGGATAGACAATATGAACCTTGTTGGTTGTAGTCAGGGGCGTACTGAGAGGGCCATTTAGATCCGGGAAATGGTTAACGTAGGCCTCTCTTTTGTGGCATTTCGTAAAAATCGGTCATAATGAAAAAACTTTCAATAGGCCCCCGATAAGCCCTCGAAGCATGCCCCACGGGAAACCTTCCTTTTTGCCGTATGACCAGTACGCACCTGGTTGTAGTCATCGCAAGTTAGTTAGCTTTACAGAGAACTGAAAAGAATTCATTTTGTGTATTCTTTTCATTTCCTTTTAAGTGAATGGGTAAATAAATGGGTATGCCTCTGATCTATCTGACATGGAAGCAGTTGAATCTTCTTTCCCCAATTGGCCCAGCCCTGATAGGTATCCACTTTCGGAGTACAGATGGAGGGTATGAGTATAAAGGACACTGATGTGTATTCCCCTCATCTACCTGGCAGAGACGCAGTTGAATCATCTTTCCCGAATTGGCCCGGCCCTGACAGGCATCCACTTTCGGTGTACAGATGGAGGGTATGAGTCTAAAGGACACTGATGTGTATGACCCTCATCTGTCTGGCAGAGACGTAGTTTAATCCTCTTTCCCCAATTGGCCTGGCCCTGACAGGCATCCACTTTCGGAGTACAGATGGAGGGTATGGGTCTAAAGAACACTGATGTGTATGCCCGTCATCTATCTGGCAGGTGAGCGGTTGAACCCTCTTTCCCAAATTGGCCCGGCACTGATAGGCATCCACTTTTGGGGTACAGATGGAGGATCACTGTAAAAGTCTTCAATCATGCAATCAGATCAGTTGGAAGCACAAAAATAACCACTACATTAATTTAAAGGTAGTACACCTGGTTATGGTAAAGTTGTTTTGTGCTAGGTAGCAACTTACTAAGCTGCAGTAAGTTGTGCTATCTCTGTTCTTTTTATGCAAAGATATGCACTAAGTCTGATGTTATAGTAACCACAGAATGAGACTTTGTGCATATCTCTGTTAAAAAAATTAGGTAGCAAAGCGTACTATAGTAACACTTTGTGGATATCTTTTTTAGAAAAACAGGTCGCACAATAGTATTAGACTTTCTGCCTATCTTTGTTAGGGTTGTTTGTTTTGAAAATTATCTAGGGAAATGGTGCTTCATTTGCAGTGTATCTATTTTTATTCAAGCTTTGGGATTCGCAGACTTACCAACAGCTATATATTTTGCCTCCATTCAATTATTTGACGGACACACGAACTCCTATTCAAAAGCTGTTTCTTTCCTCTGCTGCAGAGATGATGTTCGTCCTAACTGATTATATGCATGTTCTCAACTTGAAGGCGCCGAGGTAATATCTTAATATCTTCATATCTTAAATAAGTAAACCTGACTGCTTGAACATAACTTATGGTAAGAAAGTCAGAATGGACGGGGAAAAAATACTTCACTACGGAAAGCCATTCATCCACCTTAAAGGTTTTATACCATTTCAAATTGTTTCACGACTTCTTAGACCAGTCGACTTCTTAGACTGAGTTAGCTGGTCTACGAATAAATCCGTTCCATCCATTCTTATTTTGCCATCCTCTCGTGTTGTGTCTTGGTGTAGCCTAAAAATGTGTATATTGTGCCATAGTAATTGTCCCACATTGTGCTTACTGAAATTGTCCCAGGATTCCCACTTTAATAGATCCCTTTACGTTGAATGCTTTGATACAATTTTAGAGCTTAAACAGTTCAAAAAGCTACTACAGTCAGTTGTAAGAACATGCGGTAAATTGAACTGCGCCATGTTGAAAAACTGTTTCTCTTTGCACCGTATTAACTGTATCCCAAGATTGAACCTTGTTGTACTGGGAGAAAAACGAGCATACTTTCCTTGCCTCCAAAGTGTTCCTTGCCCGTGATCTCGATCATGGTGCAATACTGAAGTGGTGAGCAACATCGAAGAGACAATCACCAAGTTTTGGACCATTTCTGGTCAAATGGTGCATGGAGACTATTAACTATTACTATAATTACAGGTCTTGGCTGTTTTGTTGCAATAACTGGAGGAATATTTCGGAGAAATATTTCTGTGGGAGGGCGTGGAGGTTCATTTACAGATTTTGCCAGCCTAGTCATTTTCTTTCAAACCCCTTATTTGATAGGGATCAAACTTGTTCTGTACTTAGCATGGTGATGAATTATGAATCCATGTTCCCGTGTTCAGAATTGTTCACCATTTTCTGAACACTTTGCCTGTCTAGTCATTTTCTTTCAAACCCCTTATAATTCATAATTCATCACCATGCGAATTTGTGACCAGCACCACGAGTGGCCATGGCAATGACGTTGGATTTATTTTGAGTTCACTTTCAAATGCGATATAAATAAAACTTTCTTAAGATTTAGAAGACATTTTGAGGATGCTAAAGCGTAAAATCGGTTTATATAACTTTTCGTAATGGTAGGTCTGGCTGTGGAGCGCGATTCGGCAGTAGCCTCCATCTTGTGTGCATGTTGATTCGGGTGCAAGGAAATGATACCTCACTGTCATTAGGTCGTAATGTGAAGGAATCTGGGTATATGTATGTATTCTTAGTTATTTTTATCTGCAATAATCGTCCAGTAACAGTATAATGAGAGATGTGTCTACTAGAAGACAGGTCAGTTTGAGTAGAGATGCAGTGTGTAGTACCAAAAACAACTTTCGTCTTTTAACCTGCCGCGGTTGACTTCTTGCATGGTGAACAACCTTCTACATTACAGAGGAGGGCATTTTATAAATGGATAGCAAAAAATTCAATTTCGCTCACTTTTATTTAAAACTAACGTCGTACCCGGCTTCGCCCGGGGATTTGTTTGACCCGTGGTTGTTTCCCAGTATTTGCTCGGTGCTGCCTTTCCGTCAATCGTCTCCCTCCACAAAGCAATGTCGTAATCAAATAGCGGCTCTAACATAAGAACTGCCCCACCAACGGGCATTCCCCATGCAGGCTCCCAGTAGCGTCCGAAAAGTAACTGTCCTTCGTATATGACGTCATTTAAGACATGCCTTTGCGATGCCCGCGCAGAGCAAATTGTTAGTCGAGGCAACGATGTTCCAATTTCAACTTCTTTTCAGGGCAACAACGTCCCAGTTTCAACTTCAAGCCAAAGAATTTACACACTCGCACGTTTTCATTGGTCCCCTTCCGGGGGTCGTCGTTGCGGTTGCTTCATTTCTGCTATGAGACTTTGGTTTATAATGTAAGATTCACTGACGTGTGCCTCTCCTGACACATCAGGAAGAACCCACAGCAAAAAATTTATAATGATAAAGAATAAAGTATTATGCCCGGGACTAAATTTCTCTATCACACAGAGACAATAGAGGATTATTAAATTAAAGAATGTTTGCTGAGAAGGTTGCAAAACTTTAGTGCAAATTATTGTTGAGTTAGGTCTTTGTAAATTCCTTCGTGATGGACGCGAATGGTACTGGTACCAATATTATTCTGTAGTTGAAATGTTGCAATACACATTCCAGTAATGTGCTTATGGGACATGTATTGTGTTTCAGAGGCAAAGAAGTCAAGGTGGCTGTTGGGCATACAAACAAAGTTATGGCAATTGCAATTAGGTATTCGACCATGGCTGTAATTTCAGGATGTCAAGATGGAGTAGGTTGTTGCTCGGTTCTTATGATGTATTTTAGCCCGAGCGAAACAACTTTAGGAAGCGGTGCATTCAGATGCATCATTACAATAAAGGAACTTCCACTTGCAGATTATATTGTGTTGGGATATTGCAACCGGCAAATTCCAACATACCTTTTCATACCCTGAAGAAAGTGTCCCTGGACAGTGTGTAACTTGCCTCGAGGTGGACATTTCTGATCGATTGTTAGTCTCTGGTCATGAAGATGGCCTTTTACGACTTTGGAGTCTTGGAAGTCTTCAATGTATTGGACAATTAATGCGTAAGTGATGAACGTAATGAAGTTAACTGTTTTACGTTTAGATTGAACTTAACTGTTTTGTTACTGTGCATTACTTGTGATGGATGTACAAGATCGAATATTGGTGTCTTGCCACAAGGACGGTCTTTTACTGCTTCGGAGTTACAGAAGTCTTCAGCACAAATATGTATGAAGAAACACCTCACATATTTTCACGAGTATCTATCTAAAGAGGATTGTGTTAAAGATGGCCTTTTATGAATTTAGAATATTGGATGTCATAGCGTTAATTCATAAGAGTGATTTGAGGTTACCTCTTGAAATGTGTTTTGTTTTGGTTTGTAACTAAATTTCGTGTTAACTTTAGCCTGTAACAATATTTTAGGTAAGAGGGAGTAGTTGCATTACGTATTTTGGTTTTGCACAAATGTTTTCTTCTTCTTGAAAAAAAGGACAACAGTTCAGCTGTTAACATTTTTGCGGGATTACTGAGCTTTTGTAATGCTGGAAGATTTTTACTGTGCGTATAAATTAACCAGTACAACAAAAGAAAAACCACAGTGTGAATCAGTTATATGCGCATTTAAAGCGGGGAATCGAACTGAGATTGAGCCTGACTCATAAAGTGTTAAAAACCGTGAAAATGACCATACCGGTATCATGTTGCGAACCGAACCAAAAAAAATAGCGTATCATTTTGCAGTTCCAAAAAGTATAAACAGTTACACTTCGCACAATTGGCGTGAAGGTTACTGGCATAAAGATGACTTGCGGGTGTAGGCAACAGAATACAAATAATTACAAACGCTCACCAACGGACTAAATAAATATGCACAAATTGCTGTGAATTATATAAGGAAAGATGAAAAGAAGCCAAGCAGTGAAAATCGTACACTAGACGTAACATAGTATAATAAACCACCTTTATGCACATACATTTAGTCTGCGTGGTGTGACCCGGTTTTGAAGTGGCAGCCCAATCCGTCCCCAGACATAATGACTTTAGCAGTATGCCCACTCCCAACTAGTATAAAAATGACCCCCCGAACCTGTCATTAAGGTCACAGCAGTTGAGGAGTGGGCGTACCGATAAATGCATTATGTCAGTTATTTTGGTTTGGCTTGGGCTGCCAGTTCGAATATCCTTTATATAATTTGCAGCAATTTGTGCATATTTATTTAGTTGATTTCAGCACAGCCTATGCTGCTTTTCTAGGACACCAAATTTGTTTTAGCACAGCTTATGCCGTTATTTCAGCATAGCTTGCGCCACTTTTCTATGGGTACTTAACGAATCCTCCAACTATTTTTCAGTAGCTCTTTAGTTCCAGTAAAATGTTATATTAAAATCATACGGCTTGGTTTAATTGTAGGAAGAGATCGGTTACCCGTTTCTGCTCTGGTTAATAAACAGTATGGACCACTCAGGTTAGTTGGATAAAACTGAATTTGGACTTGATGCGAAAGGACACATTCTATCAATTGTAAACTTAAACAAGCTTTTTTTTCTTTCTTCAGATGGCTAGTTGCTGCTGGTTGGGATCGGAAGGTTCACTTTTTCAGAGTAAGGCAATAGTATATGAAGGGTTCATACGGACCTTGAAAAACTTAAACTTAAAAGTGCTCTTGTACTTTTAGTTGAAGTTGGCAAGGCCTGGAAAGCCTGGAATTCCGTGTAAATTTTGTTTTTATACTTGAAAGTGTTTAAAGCTGCTTAGAGAACTGCGTTATTTTCTTTAGATCTTGGGAGTTGTCTTCGTAGGCAGGAAAATAAATCACTCGCACATCTGCAAGACAAAATCTAAAAGCTGTAACTAGTATCTCTCGCATGCACGTTTGTTAAGCAACACGCAGTAGCCTTGTAGCTATCCCACAGCCTTCTATTTTTTTTGAGCACTGTTTTAGCGTTTTCAGAACTGTTGATGTTGAACTTGACTCAAATACGCAGTGTTGATTAAAAGGTTGTCATTGTTTGTGCAGCTTAAAATAAGGAAAACTGTTTCTTTTCCTAGTTTTCCACAAAAAGGTCGTTGAATATATAGTATGCTGAGAGGTGTAATGCCATTTGTTCCAAACCCGTTTCTCAACGTTCAATAGCTCGACTCAACACTCATTTGCTTGACATTTTTGCACAGTTATGTGTGCACACAGTTCTTTGTCCTAATTCAAAAGTTAATTAAGTTAATGTCCCCCTCCACCCGACAATAAGTTTACCACCCTTGAGTGGTCTTGTAGGATATACCTCAATAGCCCACGTAAGCGTGTTCTTTGTTGCTACATACGTAAGCGTGTTCTGATTTCATTTTCATGGTTATGGGCAACTGCACCAACTTGGAGGTTTGCATTCATAATGCAACAAGCATGAACAGCAAAATTTACTATATTCACTGCACTTATTCCACTGCCACTGGATAGAGTTTTCTCGAAATGATATAAAAATGGTCATGTTCCACCATGTCTTTTCCTATAGCCTACTTAATTTAGCCATACTTTCATGTCGGATAGAAAGTAACATTCATACTTCAGGGTTCAATATTTAAGCCTGAAAGTATAGTGACGATGGTTTATATGGCGTGTGGTTTACACCATTCTGAGAGTCGGGAAGGTATGAGGCTGTTAGACGAAAACATGAGTAAATGACCTTTGGCCAAATAAGTTGCCTTCGGGCAAATGCCCCTAACCATTGAAAGTTATTGAACATCCTTAAAGGTGCTTGAATTTTATTTCCCGTATGCGAACTGTGCAAACTGTGCGAACTGTGTAGAAGGTTATTTGTTGCTTTGTTCATACACGTTCAACCGTAAATATGGCTTATTTACCAATTGAGACAAAAGACAATGCGACAAGAGACAATAAGACGACACCGGTATTGATATCGAGACTAGTACTGCCAAGGTTGAACCGATATTGACAAAAGTCTTGACAAGTCTCGATGCATGAATTTCCCACAAAATGAATTTTAGCCATTTTAACAAGTAACATCAAGATACCTCATATTTGCAATGGACTTAATGTGCAATGCCAGTGGCAATTTAAAAAGACTGCAATCTCTAAACGGTATGCTGTACCGCAGTTTCCCATTCAATCCCCATAGCACAACCATAGCGATGTGTGCGCTTATCCGTCGTGGACAGTGGAAGCCCAACGTGAACTTTTGACATTGTAATACACCATTTTATTCGTCTCTACTAGATGTTTCTTTTGGTGAAAGAGCCAAATCAATAAATTAAACACTAGGAAGTTATTTAGTGAAAATCTCAAGCGTATGAGTAATCATAACTACGAAACGTATTAGCAAAGTTTTTTCTGTCACAATTGCTGTGGCACTAATGTACACTAAAATGTGTCTGTAGTAGAAAGTTCTGTTCTTAGCTATAAAGCTGTTCATTTGTATTTAATTTATCCCTTTGCAGGATGTTGATCTAGAAGACAGTGAGATGCAAGAGCCTGTCTTTGTTTTCAAAGATGTGTCGGTACGTGTAACTAAATAGCTAATCATTTTTTAGAGATGTAACAGTAAGTGTAATACTATTTTGTTTTCCAAGACGTGTCTATAAGTGTAACAAAATAAATAGCCAGTATTGTTTTGAAAGACGTGTCGGTATGTGTAACGAAATGAACAACCATTCTTGTTTTGCAAGATGTGTCAGGAGTGCAACAATATAAACAACCATTCTTTGTTTTGAAATTGTCATTACGTGTAAGCAAGTCTTTGTTTACAAAGATGTGTCAGTGAGCGTAACAAATAATAGCCAGTGTTGTTTTGAAAGATACGTCGGTAAATTTAACAAAATAAACAACCATTCTTTGTTTGAAAGATGTGTCGGAAAGTGTAACAAAATAAAGCACCATTTTTTATTTGAAAGATGTGTCGATAAGTGTACATAAAATACTAAATAGCCAGTCTTTGTTTCCAAAGATGTGTCAGTTAAGTGTAACAAAATAAATAAGCCCGTATTGTTTTGAAAGACATGTCGGTAAGTGTAACAAAATAAACAACCATTCTTTGTTTTGAAAGATGTGTTGGCAAGTGTAATAAAATAAACAACCATTCTTTGTTTTGAAAGATGTGTCGGTAAATGTAACAATATAATCAACCATTTTTTGTTTTGAAAGATGTTTTGAAAAGTTTACCAAAATACCCTTGCTTTTTAATCAAGGCAAGCGAGATTTTATAAGTCTTAAAATCGTTTTTAGGGTCTTAGCTAACATAAAAAAAATTGGAACAGTGAGGGTTCAGTATTCCTTTAACAAAGATAGGTAGATAAAGACGTATATTTTGATCATTTCCTTACCAGTTGCTACTGCTTGCTAAGATTGCTACTGCTTACTGTTTACTTATTTCCATTTCTAGTTTCAGGCCATGGACAATCAGTGGCATCACAGTGCACACATTCAGAGCATGGCTAGCGGACTAGGTCCTCGATTGGCTACGGCAAGTGATGATGGAGAGATCCATGTTTGGAATGTAACAACTGAGTCAGTGTACCAGAGTTTAATAGCACCTCAGCCACCAGATTACGAAAGGGACAATCAATTTCAACGTAAATATAAAAAACAAATTGGGTAGTGGAATAAGTTTCCCATTTGTACGAAGTGCCACGAATGTATTACCGTGTCCGTGTATAGGTGTTAACGATAGTTTGCTAATAGTTTGCTACAATATTCATTAGTATGTGCACACTTGTGCGAAATCTGTGCTGACTACACACTCATGACACGTGACGGCCTACACTTGACAAGCCGAGGAAAAGAAATACTGAAGTACAAACTGTTACATCTACACACACCATTGGAAAACACAAAAATGTAGTTGGAAGTACTCCCATTGTGTAAATGAACCCAATTTAACCCAACCCCTGCCAGTGGGGATCTGTATTGTATCTAGAAGTCTGGTTCGAAATATGGGTAGTTTTAGAGCGCTCATATTGAGTGATTTTTACTATCTGATATTTGTTGTGGAATCCTGGCTACATGGCGGAATTACTGATGAAATGATTGTGGGGAAATGTAAGTACGGTGTGGTGAGGCAGGACCGTGGATCCAGTGGTGGTGGGCCATTGGTTTTACATCAGTTAGACATTTTAGTGTCAGTCGACTCGGTGGCCCACGGTGTTGAGGGAATTTCTATTGTTTTACCTTCCCAAAAAATCAACTTGGTTCTCTGCTATTTTCCCGATAGCTATGTTTACTCGCTTATTGCTCTACTAGGTGAATTTATCGAAAACTTAATTTCTGTTGGGTGGCTTTAATTTATCCACTGTTGGTCAATTGCTTCGTCAAGCAATAACCATCATCGTTTCTTCCTTGAGCTGACTGCACCACTTGGATTGCACCAGCTGGTAGATGTACCTACCCGTAGGCCTAACATTATTGACCTGGTGTCCACCCAGGATGAACGCTTGATTTACGATTTATCTGTAGGGGAACATCTAGGGAACAGTGACCATAATATGCCAGGACCTTTCATATCCATTGCCCAATTTCGTCAGAAAGAAACCGTGCGGGCGGATTGTTTTTGGCCGTATAAATTTCGTACTATTAAATTCATCCCTATCCAAAATTGACTGAGATAAGCCAATTCTCGATATTCATTCCCACATCGACCAGGCTTAGGATCGTTTCCATCGGATCATGGGAATTCATGTAAACAGCTGTAGGCAACCCATTCGTGTGAATAGGTCAGTGCCCAATCTTGTCCCAGAAAATATTTTAAACTACGTAATCCGAAATAGAAGTTTTGGAAACACTACAAAGCTGATCAAAATGCCGAATACCTTATTGCCTTCAATGCATGTCGCAGATAGTACTCCTCTTGAGTGGAGTCCTAGCACTGTAAGCGTGAATCTGCTACTATTTAGGTGGGATAATCTATCTGGTCTGGTTCCGATTTTGATTACTGACAGAAAACGAGATCATCTCTCACAATCCCTCCATTAAACGCCGGGACATCTACATTATGGGAAATCGGGACAAAGCGGAAGCCTTGAGTGCAGTTTTCGCATTACGGATGATGATGCTTGCCTTGCTTCAACTTCCATGTTAAGAGATGCTGCACCAGTTTCTTTCCCACCAAGTTTAGTTAAACTTATCGTCTTAAAATTAAAACCCAGCCACGCATATGGCCCGGATGGATATCTTCCTTCTTCATAAATAAATCACTGCCGAGATTTGTTACCCACCCTCAAAACTATTCAAACTTTCATTCCGTCACAGGCATCTCCCTGCTGTGTGGCGCTCTGCCCTGGTTGTACCAGTTTTCAATTTTGTTGTTCGCCGGGTGTAAATAATCACCGCCCAATTGCTCTGACATCCGTTGCACGCAAAATTATGGAATCAATTATTCGAAATCATATTCTCTCTTACTTACAAGACGCTTCTCTCCTTCACCCAAACCAATTTGGTTTTTTGCTGGGCGCTCTTCAACTCACCATCTCCTATTTGTACTTGATCACTGGACAAATTCTAAAGTTTTTGTGCAACCACTGCTCGAATATGCATCTCCGGTATGGTCCCCCTTCCTCTTAAAAGACATCGACCTGGTCAATTGGTTTCTTGCCTACAACATTTTACGAGGATTCTTATCAGTGTGGATTTGCCCTTTTTTGATGTTAGTCGTATGGCATCGACTCGGGGCCACTCGTGGAAGCTGTCGGTTCACGGTTTACATCTGGACTGCCGCTGAAATTTCTTTGCTGTTGGAGTGGTTCCGGTTTGGAACTCCTCAATCAAGGAAGCAGTCTCGAAAACTACCGTGTCTGGTTTACGGCCTATTCTGGACGCTTTGCCTCTGACCCGGTTTTGGAAGCAACGTCCATAATTTTGTCTATCCCTCCACGCTGCCCCAACCCATCACAGGATTGGTATCAGTAGCTCATCACCCCTCCAAGTCCTGCCCACCTTCTGTGGAAAAATATTATTTGTTGTTATTTATTAAAAGCTCTATTTACCAAACTTCTTGAACCACCCCACAATTAGACCCCTAACTCATGTTAAAAATCCAGCCACTACAACTTTAGCAACATTATAAGTGTCGTTAAAAAGAAAAAAGAAAATATTACCATCCTCGATTGTGCAGTCTCAGTAAATTCCCATCATAGGCGCCGGAGCCGGGGAGGGCCACTCCCCTCCCACTTTTCCCTAGGACCAATACCATCACACTCCCCCCCCCCCCCACACACACACTCACATTTTGAAGAAAATAGGTGAAAGACAAGTAAAAAATAATTCTTTCTACTTAGGTTCATTTTATCGTGGTATTGATACTTTAATCTCTGGTTTCATTAATTAATAAATTAATAACACCAAACTCGGAAGTGATGTTTGTGACGTGAAGACCTGAAGGGACACTCGAACACAATACGCACCATTGAATTAGACAAAATATGACGTACAGAAAGGCAGCATATTCAATACGTCACTTTTGTGAAATTTGGGTTAGTGTGTTAAATCCGCCCAAAACCAAAACCGCTACAAGAGAAGCCACCAAATTTTCAAAAAGTAGTGATATCATTCAACCAGGGAAAGGCCACCAAGGTTAATCCTATTAGCCAAGTTAATGGGATTAACCTTGGCTAATAGGATTAATCCTATTAATAGTTCTAGAGTTAAATGAAAACTTGAAGATTGCTACTCGCAGTAGCAATTCTTTAAGCTTTCATTCAACGTCCAAAGTATTATTCGGTGCGATTAACTTGGGTAATAGCATCAACCTCCCTTTTTGAATTGTATCACTACTTTCAAAGGCCGACCCTCCTTGGAAACTTGGCAGCTTCTCTTATATCAGTTTTGGTTTTAGGTGGATATCACACCTTTCATAGAACTGTGAATGTCCCAAAGGTCACACCGTCTTATTTTCATCTGTCATTTTTTTTTTCTGGAGGAATTTTTTGTCTATAAATTTTCACATTTGTAATTAATCGTATGTAGTCATGTACATGTAAAAATTAAACAATAACAGTAACAATTAATACATAATCTCATCTGCTTTGCGGCAACACACACATGTCTCGATTAACCAGCAAACTTGGCACATAACCAAGACCCACTTCTTTTAATGATTTCCTACTTGATTAGACCCTGTGCTCACGAGCAGCATTTTATTACCTACACTTTTCGTCTCCAGAAAAATTGTTCCTCTCATCGTGGTGGGGCAGATAATCCAGTTTATATTCGGGCTTCGTATAAAATAAGACCAAACCCTTGCAATGAAAGGCTCTCTTACTGAGCCACAAATTATTTGCAACAACAATGTATTCTGACAATTAAGTACTGCGACGATAAGCGATAACAACACTTCAGCATGTTAATTTACTTCTGGATGACAATACTAACAATGGTTACAATTTTGCTGTTACGTGCCACTTCAGGGCTAAGTGCTTCTAGTTACAACCGCCAGTTTCGAAAAAGGGACTTTCCTGTACGACTTTTCACGCATGTGACAAAATTTAGCTTTGCCAACTTTCCCTAATGAGCTGTGGAAGTGTCTTTATACCCTATGAAACCGTGTCCTTAGCTAGTAGTAGCTAATAGAGCTAGCTAGCCATTAACACACATCAACGTTATTGAGGGCATTTCTTCTCCATAAAAGACACGTTCCCACACTTTAATATTGAGGTTTTCTTCGTTACTGGACCCAACACACCTGATTGCAATGATTTGCAAAGATTTCTACCGCATGGGAAATTTACATCAATAGGCAGAAATTAGCTATAAGCTTGTTACAGTTAAAGACACAGTCTGCTAGTAAGCCACCATTTTACATCTCACGACAAAGCTCTAACGACATACATCGCTGTATAAGACACTGTGAAATTCAGCAACTCATCACTTCATTATAAAAATAACACCAAGAAATACCGCATAAGTTTACGGACAAAAACACTGTCCAGCTAATTTTCAACCCCCCTCAGGTGTCTTCATCAGGCTTCTGCTGTTATGGAACACTTCATAAATCGTCGGGATCACGTGCAGCCTAGTAAATACCAGAGGCCGCAAATGCAGCTAAATTACAATTCGAAAGTGGTAGGAGCAGACGACAATGTAAGAAGTGGTCCAATAACAGCAGAGGCCTGATGAAGCCACCTGAGGGGGTGTTGGAAATTAGCTGTACAATGTTTGTGTACGTGATGTGAACTTATAACGAAGTGATGAGTTCTAACGACAATCGACGGATTATTATTTTCTGGAGATGGCGGCTGTGTGGAACTGCACACTGTACCCACTGGGTCTGCTTTTCTTTCCCTAGATAACCTTAGCAGTTGAAAGGGACGTTAATTTAGCTAATGCCCTGTTAAATTCAGTTGCAGATTTACATGTCCCACAAGTGGCCTTCCTTGATGAACGAATGTCTAGAAGAGATTATTTTGGTGCGATGCTTATTTCTTTGGGTCCTTATGACAGCGTCCACTTCTGGGCACTGCACCCGGGTCCACATCTGATGGCTCAATTTTATTTGGTAAGTTTGATTTTGTAGCAGAAAATAGTTGTATTCATTAGCAAATCCATATTTCAATCTGTATTGAATAAGTTAAGAATTAAAAGGACGTGCTTTCTTCTCATTTTCGTGCATCCCACGTCTGCGTAGCGTTTGCAACATTTACGTATGTTTGAACCTGTTGCCAACGTGAGGTTGCAATTGATGAACTTGCTGATCGTCTCCTCACCAAATTGGAGGGCTTCAGTCTCGAAAAGGATGTTGACCTTCAGTGTATAGATACGAAACTTTCCAACATCCTTGACTCGGTGGCAATGTCAAACCATAATCGTGATATTAACGACATTAGGGGTATGCTCGACGGCTGGGGTGAGAGCTTTTTGGAGAAACAGCGAATTCTCTTAGATACCACGCAGTCCACTTTTTTAGCAGAATTCAAAAAACACACTGAACAACTGGAATTGTTGTGGTCTGACCATTTTAGACCAGCAGCTGAGGAAGGACATATTAAAGCTTGCATTAACTGTCGGTGCAATGCAAACCTGCATGTAAATTCTTCAATTCCCCCAAATGAGGGCATAGCTCGGAGATTCCAACTTGCTACTGTTATGACACAATCTAGTGGCGGCGGAGTGGAGCTGCGTTCTTCCCATCTTCAAAATCTTGACGGGCCTGCTAATAGCAACTGTTCTTCTACCGGGGATAAGCAAATAGAAGAAAATAATACCACTGGGGTAAGCAGTTTGCCAGTCACTCGTAGGAGTCCAACCACTGGAACTAGAGTCAACCTTGTGAACAACCCTGTCTCCAACATCCCAAGTAATATCACTGTGCGCCGGAAACGAGGTAAACATAACCAAAAAGTGCTAAACCAACCGTCCACTGTGAGTCAGAACTTTGACAGAGAAACTGAGCTGCACAACATTGTTGGTACAATCTGTGACAACAAGAACAGGGATCGAATAAAGGACTCCAGTGACAACACAGGTGTCCCTGACAGAGTAAATGGTAGAGGTGAACCTCCTTTATCTGCACCCATCACTAACACAACAGGATGGCATCGACCCACGTTTATTTTTGGTGACTCTCACGCGAGATCCATAAGGGCCAGTGACCACCAGGCATCTAAAACCTGGTCGTGGCCTGGTGCTACAGTGCAGGATCTCCTAAAAGATGTACCAAAAATTATGCAAGAATCTGACACTGAGGCCGATGTTATTTTGTGCATCGGTGCTAACAACCTACTCCACGAACCTCCTAACCGTATTGTGTTACTGATATCAAACCTCGTTGACCAAATACGATGTAGCAAACCTAATACTTCAATTTACCTTATTGGGTTTTTTCCAAGACCTGGCAGTGGTAACGTTGAAGTTGACAGAGTTGTTGCCCACACCAATGTTCTTCTTCGTAGATATTGTGTCGATAACAATTGTAGTTTTGTGTCAATTGATCGTGCTATTTTGTCTGACCGCACTCTCCTAGCTAGAGATGGTATCCATCTTACCAAACGGGGAAAGAACTGTCTGATGAAAGAATTACACTCGCTTCATTCTAGTGCGGAAAACACGAACAATTAATGGGAAATCATTCCAGTTCTCGATCCACTATTGACCCCAGCGTGGACATATCTACCTTCGTTTCTGACTTAGCTTGTGTCTTCTTTAACGCACGGAGTTTAGTGAAAAACTTGGCGTGTTTTACGGCACTTCTGTACACACAGTGTTACGATGTTATTTTTGTTGTCAAAACGTGGCTCCATGACGGTATTGCTGATAGCATGGTAATTGGTGCCACTGGTTATGATATGGTGAGGCTCGACCGTGGTTCCAGGGGTGGTGGCCTTTTGGTTGCTTATCGCAGGAGCAAGATTACTTTGGCTTGTGACCTAGTTGGTAGAGGTGTAGAGGCAATGACCCTGTTTATACCTATGTTAAAGTTGAACTTCATACTCTGCTACTTGCCTGACAGCTATAATGACCTGCTGTTGGATGGCTTGAGCAATTTCATTTTGGGGGCTATGAGATCGGATTCCTCAAATATTCTGTTGGGTGATTTTAATCTTTCCTCAGTTAATTGGGACACGCTAACTGCTAGTGATCGTCGTCATCGTTCCTTCTTGGAATTTCTTGCTCCTCTTGGATTAACACAACTTGTACATTATCCAACGAGGGGAAATAAGATTCTCGATCTGATTTTTACCCAGGACGAGCGCCTCTGTTTCGATGTGCTTATTAAGGATCATTTCGGCACAAGTGACCACTGTTTGGTAGCCTTTAAAGTACACTGTTCCTTTTCGCATCAGACAGTGAGTTCATGTTTGCCGGGCCGAATAGATTTTAACAGGCTGCGCGTATGCCTCTCCGAGGTTGATTGGGATTCGAGTTTGAGACTGAGCGGATGTAGCGTGGACCAGACCTGGGGAGACTTTAGTCGCATCTTAGATGAGCTAGTTTCCAGCTGCAGATTGCCATCTCGTCCTCGTAGACTGGACAAACCCCATCAACTTCCACGTAATATTACAAAGTTGGCAAAAAAAAAGCTTAAACTGTGGCATAAGCTTCGACTGAATCGCTCGGAGGCAAACTTAACATTGTACAATACTTGCAGGACCACCTACAACACCTTAGTGGAATCCTGGCATAGAGTTAAAGAATCGTCAATTATTTCGGAGGGCAGCATTTCGGCCCTTTTCCGCTTCTATAAGCAGAAAACTTCTACAGCACGTACGTTTCCACCATTACGACAGGGTGAAAATTTTCTTACAGAAAATTTTGACAAGGCTGAAGCCCTTTGTAATTTCTTCTCATCCAATGGTATTATGGACGATCATTGCCCTTTGCCACAACCTAGATCTATGGATCATTTAATAGCCCAGTGTGAATCTGTAGATTTTCCACCATGGCTTATCGACCAAAAAATATCTAAATTAAAGCCTAGCCATGCAACCGGTCCAGATGGCTACTCGGCCTTCTTCTATAAACAGGTTAGTCGGGGAATTAGTTATCCCCTTTCTCTTATATTCAATCATTCTTTTAAGTCTGGCACCTTACCCTCGATCTGGAGCACAGCAAATGTTGTACCAGTCTTCAAGAAGGGAAATCCTGCTCTCTGCTCTAACTACCGTCCAATTGCTTTGACGGTGGTACCATGTAAAATCATGGAATCAGTAATACGCACGAAGATGCTGGACTTTTTAGAAGAAAATAATAAAATTAATCCAGACCAATTTGGTTTTCTACCGGGCCGTTCGACTACCTACCAGTTACTTTTAGCACTTGATGAATGGACTTCTGCGGCTGACATAGGCATACCTACCGATGTTATTTATATCGATTTTAAGAAGGCATTCGAATCGGTGGTACATAGGAAACTTTTATTCAAACTTGAAGAGATTGGCTTTGGGGGATTGCTTTTGAATTGGCTGGCATCTTTTGTCAGTAGTCGCTCACAGAGAGTACTTGTTGAGGGAGTATTGTCATCCTCTTCTGATATAATCAGTGGAGTTCCGCAGGGCTCTGTTTTGGGTCCCCTGCTTTTTGTTATTTTCTTGAACGACCTATCTTGCATTAATGATAGGTCTGAGCTATACAAATTTGCGGACGACCTAAAACTTGGGTCAACTGTGATCGATGCAGAAGCTCGTGAACGCCTTTCAGATAATATTGCCTGTATCTCAGAGTGGGCTACACTGTGGCAACTTCCCATCTCTGAGTCAAAGTGCTGCACACTTCATTTTGGTAAGTGTGGAAACGCGTCTCGTTACATGCTGGGAGAAACAACGATGCCCAATGTAAAGGAGATACGTGATCTTGGTGTATGGTTCACCACCGACCTTAAACCATCCTTGCACTGTAGAAAAATTGTGGCACAGGCTTTCTGTAGGCTATCAATGGTAAACCGATGTTTTACATCGGGACATATCAAAACCAAAGTTTGGGCTTTTATAGTTTTCGTGCGACCCATCTTGGAGTATGCCAGCCCAGTGTGGTCCCCATCACTGCTGAAAGATGTGGACTTGGTTGAGTCGGTACAGCGCAAGTTCACTAAGGGACTACCTGGTTTTCGCAACATCCCTGCATCTGAGCGTTTAAGAATGCTTGGGCTTGAGACCTTGGAGCTGCGTAGATTAAAATCTGATCTTGTGTTGACATTCAAGATTCTCCATGGTTACTTGGGTGTTCAACTGCCGCTTTTCGATTTTAGTCTTGTCACCCACACGAGGGGACATAAACTCAAGTTGCGCACACAGCCTTCACATCTAAATTGCAGGAAATATTTCTTTGCTGTTCGTGTAGTTCCTGTCTGGAATTCGCTCAGTGAAGAAACTGTTGCGGCGAACTCGGTTGCCTCTTTCAAAAGACATATAAGTAAGACTGACCTAAACAGGTTCTTGCTTAGAAATTACTGAGTTTTAAAAAAAATTAAATTGGGAGTGGTATTAGTGGCTTCAGCCCTTCCACCTACCCGACCACCACTAGTAGAGTGGTCAAATATATTATTATTATTATTATAATGTTGCGAAACTAAAGGAAAGCTAACGTGGAGGTAGGCACCTTTAAGTGAATTACAAGACATCAAATAAATCGTGTGACCAAAGAAATGAGAAAGAGTTCAATCACCCAAAATGAGAACAGTGAAAATTAAAAAAAAAGAAGATAAAACAAAATGCAATAAGCAAATAAAAAAAAGAACTTTGAAAACAACTGAAATTTGTATTGAAAATCGAATTCTGCATTACTGTTGCCTTTTGAATTTAAATGGACTTAAAAGGACTTGAACCTTTGATTTCAAAAGTCGTTGGTTCAATTCCCCACTCAGGCAGTCTGACAAATATTTAAGTCCAAAAGCCAAAGGAAATAGGTCTGCATCTATTTTAATTTTTGTTGGAATTGTTCATGTTTGTTTGAATTTGAAAAAAGTGACCGTATGATGCCTAAGCACTATTCTCAACAAAAGTGATTAAGTGATGCATCAGCACTACGCTCAGGAAAAGTGACCACGTGATGCATAGGCACTATTCTCAGAAAAAGTGACCAAGTGATGTATAGCAACTATTCTCAACAAAAATGAACAGGCGATGCAAAGGCACTCTTCTCAGCAAAAGTGTCTAAGCGATGCTCAAATCCAAACTATTCTGTAGATTGCTATTGTGCACGCAGCGTATCTTGAGTCCTGCAGTTATTTTATGAGCGGCTTCATCTTCCTGGAGGGAGCGGCTTTCACCGACGGCCGCCATTATTTTTTGTAACCATCTAGGATATCAACAAGGTGCTCTACTATCGAAAACATACAATTGATTATCTGTCTTCGTTCTGGCGCGAACTCAAGATAGGCCGTGGACACCATAAAAATACAGATTATTTCAACGTTTTAGATCAAGACTGTAAATAATAGCTTGTATTGTTAAAACCTGGTTTCTGCAAAAACGGTAATGTGTATTTAATTTTTAAAGTTGGTACTTGGTGTAATCATGTTCTTGCACATCTTTTCAAAGATCAGTCTAGGGTTTACTGTTCAACTTCACTGTACTAACCATGATCTTACGATATCTAAATTTTTTTATTTGATATTTTTCTGTAAAATTAATACCTGGAGAAATATATCTCATTGTGCAGACGTTATTTACCTGCATATCAAATTTCGAGTCTACATGACAATTTTCAAATACGATAGATCGTTGCAACCACACAAACCAACAGAATTACACACATATTGAAATGGTCAATTGGAACAGTAAACTACTGACTGGCTTCTGCAATAATAAGTTTTTATGGCTACCATGTTTTTTTAATCTAACCTTTGATTTTGATTTAGAAGAGGTGGGGTCGTTTTTAGGTTGCACATTTCGTGTTAAACGGCATTTGGTTCCTACCCACACAATTGTAAAGCCACACTGCGTAGCCTTAACGTCAGTGCAAACAAACAAAAAATTAATAATAATAAAAACAAAATAATAATAATAAATAATAAATAAAAACAAAATTATGATAATAAAAAGATGATCGAAATCCTAGAATTTATAAAAATCTACTTCCATTATTTTGGATTCACGATTCTGGATTTCTGAAAGAACAGGAAATGGAGTGTGATCGAGACTCTTCCTGGAGGGAGAGGAAGACAGATTTTGTTTTTGACCAAAGGACGAGTGTTACCAGAGGACACTCCCTAAACTGGATGAGGCATCGTGTGTCTTGACATTCGAATGAACTTTTTTTTTAAATTGCTACAATCAATGGTTGAAACTCATTCGACAATATTGTGGTTAAGCGACATTCTTTAAACACTGACAGTACCAGCAGGCCTTTTCCTAGCAACAAGCTCTTGGGGTTTCGCTGTCTCTTTTGTTGTCATTAATTTTCATTATTATTGTTACTATTACAGTCTAAAAAGAAGAACAGCGGTATCAGTATGGCAGTCACTGATGATGAAAGATTTTTAATAATTGGTGACAATAAAGGCAGCATTTTTGTGTGGAACATCGGCAATTACGCTGTCGAATCGGATGAATATGACGCGCCTAATTTATTAACTACATGGGAAGCTCATACACAATCTATCACTGCCATTAAGGTAAGTGGGTGATGTGGGTACGTACCGATCATAATGTTGATGTGTTAGCAATTGACTAAATTATTGTTGCAAAGCTTTGACTAAAATGCACTAAAAAAACTTGTTAAGGTTGCTGTAGGCAGATGGACCACGTATGCAGGAAAAGCAAAAAAAAATTGGAGCTCGAGTAGCTGTCTGCAGTTAAGCCGTGTAAGGGCTCGTTTACGCAAAGACAAGTTTCTCGCTTACTACCTTTCACTTGGTCAATACTAATTCTGCTGGCTGCTTCTCGCCTTTAGGGCACGTTTATGCAACCACTCGCTTTTGCATTCTCGCAGCTGGAAGCTAGAAATCAACTCAAATTCCAACATGGCGGCGGTTTTATGTCTGCCGCCTCGCAACGAAAACAGCAAATAACGTGAGTTCAGAAGTGTTTGGGAAAATTGTTTCGTCATGAGGAATTCTTTATATTATTGGCACGGATTATAAGACTGCAAGTATTTACTTAAACGATGTCGGATTTAGCTAATCCATTTGGCGTTGTTACCATGGGAATGTCACCTTTGCCATCGCGATTGAGTTCTAGCTGCGAGAATGTAAAGGCGAGTCGCTGCGTAAACGCGCCCTTATACCGAAGAAATGTGGCTTTCAAGTTGTGTATACGTAGTAATCATGGCAACAACGCAGACGCAAATCTCCTCGTGCCTCCCGACACGACGTACGATGCATGCAACATGATAGCGTCGATAGATGACAACTAGAAAACAATTTTTACTGCTGTACAAGACGACGGACAGATCTCTGAATGCCGGTATTCGATGATTTGTCTACGATTCGACAACCCCGAAATGGACGCCATGTTGGATTTTGAATTCTTGCTCCGAGTAGCTATTTATTCTGCCGTCGTTTGATCACTGCAAGAAGCTGTTTTTTTCAGCGAGAATAGCAAATTTTGGAAATAGCGTGAAATGGCAACAATGTTGTACCAATGTTTAAAATGACCGTTGCACTTTGTTCTTTATCCGTGTTGTTATTTATAATACATTTAATTTGTTAAGTATTACCGCATTCATTTAACAGAAACGAGAAATTAATCGTAAGTAAATAACGGTTGCCTAGCAAATAGCGTTCGGCGAGCGAGAAGGTCTCGTTGTGTAAACGCGCCCTAATAATGAATAGATGAGATAGAGGGCAGCTCGTAGACGTCTCAACTCTAGCGACTCCAACTTAAATATACTCAAGCAGTCAGCATAAGATTTGCCAAGACCTGGCAAATACTTGGAAAACGTTTATCGATGGACTCCCAACATGTCGATGTCCTTGGCCAGGTGTGGTGACTAGACCTGGCTTGCATATGCCAAAACTTATTGTACAAACACCTTAAATGCTCGAATAAGAGTAGATTTGTCCCGCGAAACAAATTAAATTCGTTCAGCCACTTATATCCGTAGATTCCGTGGAAATACGGATTCCCTCTGGCTTTGGTGGAAACACGTGAAATACTTTCAGTACTCCGTACCACAAGTGCCATGATAGGCTAGGTCATATTTAAATTTCGTAGTTGCTGAGTATATGTCCGATATGTAAGCCTTATGTATACGAGCTTTTAAAGTGTCGGGGGATTTCAGTTTCAGTTTATATCAGGTTCAGTTTCTGTTTCAGTTTACTTTCCCGCCAGTATTGCTCCATGTGATTGCCAGTTCTGATCACTTATGAAGACTGATCATCTGCTTGTTGATTTTTTTAAAATTATTTTTACTTGGTCGGTCGTCGTTTGGCGTTTTAAACACCTACTGTTATAAAAACAAAGGACGTAAAATTAGCCTCGTTGGGTATAACTTTTATGCGATTGGCGACCTCTGCTTGCAGACTCATACTACCACTGTAGACGCACCTGACTTAATAGTACAGTGGAAGTTACGGAAACATACTTGCTTAAGTTTTCTGTTTCCTTCCTCCTTTTATGTATTAAAAGCCTATTAAAGGCGTATTATCGGGATAAACTGCCTATTTTTTTCCACTTTGAATGCGTTTTTATATCTGAATGGCCTGGCGTATAATTTTCAGCTTTTGTATTCTACAGCTGGTTAGCACTGGAGAATTGCTGGTGACTGCATCTTCAGACTTTTCTGTACGCTTGTGGACTATGTATGGAGCGCACGTTGGTATATTTGGATCTGCTCGTCCTTGGGACATTCACAGTGTGGAGACGTACATGCATCCTTTGGTGCCCGAAGACGTACTTATAGCCCCATTGAACACATTTTCACCTTTGTTAGATACGACAGAAACGACGAAAGAATTTCTCAAATCGGAGCAAAAAGTGGTAAGGTTTTGTTGTTGTTGTTGTTTAACTGTTAAAACTAATAAAAATATGTTGCTAGAAATGCTCTAAAGATTTAAAGATTGGAGTTCGCGAACGGAAAATTTTAAGAGGCTCAATCTGTTTCACCCTGACAGCTGTCAGTACAAGGACTCGTTGTAGCATCCAAGCTACTTGGATACAGAGTACTATACACATAATGAAGGGGAGGCGGGAAACCCAGCCAGAAGTCATATCATAGAACAATCCATACGTGTATTGAGCGTTATTAAATTTTACGCTTACACGCTATTATCATCAGTGGAAGTCACGCTGAACGTTTTTATTTAGGGATCGACCGATCCGATCCGCTACCGATTTTTTTCGCCCCAGTCCGATCCAATACAGATACCGATACACCAATACCGATTTAAAAAAAAAGGCCGGTGGGTCAGAAAGTCCAACTCGTATTTCATCATTCTTAAATTGTATGCAAGAAAACGTAAATTTCAATTTTTTTTTTTATCAGTGGTGTCAGATCCACAAGTGTACTTTCGACGATAAGACGCTGCACATAGGCCTAATCGCAAGAAGTCACCCTGAATCTGACAATGCGCGCGCGTTGAATTCACTAAGCTGCTGTGCAGATGACTTCATGGGATACAAGCGATGCTATGCAGGAAAGGTTTCTCTCAAGCTTGGAAGTTGGTCGTATCGGCTAAAATATCGGTAATTAAATACCGATACACCAAAAAATAGCCGATAATATCTGTAATCCGATACCGATTTTAATATCTGTCTATCTCTATTTTTATTGATAACTTATTTG
>JAHWFP010009617.1:6757-20594 GCA_023313725.1 Lithobius niger
CGGGTCATGCCACTCCGACGAAACGTAAGTGCATAAAGGTGGCTTATTGAACTACGTTATTTCTAGTGTATGATTTTCGCTGTTGGCTTTTTTTCAATTTTCCTTAATATTATTTCGAGCGATTTATGTCTATTTATTAGTAATAAGTTATAACATTCTATTGTTACCATGTGTGTGATCATTTTTTTTTTAGTAAATAATGCAGCTAATATCCATTGTATTCATGAAAGTGTTTCTGAAAATGAAATTTGTTTGTTTCAGGCCTGCTGCGAGATCTGTCTTCTGACAAAGTGCAACCAAGCAGAGGAGAAACCTGTCGACGACACCCTTTGCTACACGCCTGCCTCTTTATTGGATTATTTTTCAAGGCTTTATGATGTGAACTACTTATTATGCATGATTAGTCGATACGATCCAATTATGAATCAAATCTCCTGCTCGAACCTAATGCACTCTCCAGTGTTTGCCTGAGCTGTTTGAAGACGACTTTGTTGTACAGTTGTCTGGACTGTTCTCGCTACTCTGTATTTGAGCACCTCTAAGCAGCCATGACAAAGCAGTACGAATTCAACTGGAGGGTTCCAACACCCGATCAGCTTCTCCAAGGGTGCATCTTCGACCGTTGGGAGGAGGTAAGGTCTTCTGTCATTACGGAGTATGGGTTAACTGATGCATTAGTTTTGGTAATTTTTTTCTGGGGTTGAATGGAGTCTTGTTAATTCTTTTTCTTTATGACGATATTTTAAATTTACTCATCAGTAAGCTCTTTTAAATACCTACACTATTCTCCGAAGCCACTGTGCCTTTAACTGTACTCCAATTTTTTTTCTTGAAGCCGCAGACCCGCCGCAAAAAACATGGCTGGGCAGAATGATCAACGTGTTGCTGATATTGTGTTTTTGTGTTACATCGACCACTGATTTTTTAGGCAACCTTTGGACCCAAATTCACTATCATGATCGTGAAGATTACTCTATTTTCTTTATTGTTTTAATTTCAACGAAAGTGTGTCTATGTAAATTGCTACCGACAGTGAAGATAATATTATTTTAAATGTAAATATTAATTTTTTACCGCTAAACTTCACAACGAAGACATTGAAGGTGTCTTCGTTGTGAAGTTAAGTGGTAATATTCTCCATAATTCTCGGAATTGTGACTCAAATTTGACGAACTTTCACAGTAATGTGACGAGTGTTGTTGTCACTAATTTTTACACAAATGTAACATAAAAGTACTCAAATGTTACGTAATTTAGCCAAAATTGAAGCAAGCTATTTAACCTATTTCCAGCTATGCTAGTCGAAAATTAGCTGAGTTATTCCTTCAGCTGACAAGAAGTTAAAAAAAAACAACTTCAGGTTCTCCCTTACACTGGTTGGCGGCTTTGTTGGTAGGGCCTACTTCGGGCTATAAATGATAGCATAGCTGAATCTGTTGAGCTAACCTCTTTACTCATTAATGAAAGTGAACTAAATTGCAAGGTCTAACTGGCCTAAGGATTATTGCACTGTGAAAACAAGTAGGTTATCTGTTGAAAATAACAATAAGACTTACACCATTAGTCTAAAAACAGAAAAAGTGCACCTAAATCGTTCTTCTTTTATTTTGTGAAGAAAAGATCGTTCTTTATCAGAAACACGACTGAAAACCATGGATGTTAGCCTACATGTTGCAGAGGCTACAAAATTTGAGTAGACTGGTTTAGTTGAACTCTTTCGCTCTTCAGACTGATGGTGTAGCCTACGTGTTATTGTTTTTTTTTAAAGGTTTTTTCCTATGCAAGCCAAAACAAAATCCAGTGACAACTGAAATTTACTGTAAGTAAGTCAGCCATTGCTTTTTGTGAATTGCCTTTTAACAAAACGAAAAAAAAGAATGCCAGGTTCGTGAAGTAAAGGTCCACAAACAAGATTGAACAACTTTGAGGATACACACTGGACTAATAAAAATTTGCAATTTGCGTTCCCGAAGGCAGAAAGGGGTGCGACGTGCGACTATGTCGCAGATAATCTGGCACAGTCGCAGACAAAACGTGCCATTTTGACCAAATTTATGCCGTTTCGCCAATTTTTGACCGATTTGGACATTCCAATACACCATTTTAATCGTCTCGACGAGACCTGTTCGTTGGTGGAACAGCCAGATCAATAGAATAAAGCACTGAAATGTTATTCAGTAAAAACCAATAAAGATGCACGTAGCCATACGAAGATTAGCTGCAGACAATTTTTCCCTGACAATTGGTGTCGCAGACAGTGGCAGAAAATTCTGCTTTAGGGTTTGCGTTGAGCCATCATGATGAACATAAAAAGAATGAACTAGCTCGACTTTGTTTATTGGCACATCTTTAGTTATCAGGTAGCCTAGCCTAGTGAAGTTTCATCAGGGAAAAATACTTTTATGTATTACGTATACAGTACTTACACGTCACGCAAATCTTCGTAGTGATTAGCCCGGAGGCAGAAAGGGGTGCGACGTGCGACTATGTCGCAGATAATCTATCACAGTCGCAGACAAAATGTGCCATTTTGACCAAATTTCTGCAGTTTCGTCAATTTTTGACCGATTTGGACATTCCAATACACCATTTTAATCGTCTCGACAAAACCTTTCCATTGATGGAAGAGCCAGATCAATAGGATAAAGCACTGAAAAATTATTCAGTAAAAACCAATAAATTTGTGGGTAACCATACGAACAAATAGATTAGCTGCAGATAATTTTTCCCTGACAATTGGTGTCGCAGACAGTGGTAAAAAATTCTGCTTTGGGGGTGATTCGGCCCTCTTGAAGCTCTTGCTGTGTGTTCGTTAACAAAATCCAAGTCAAATCGCCAGACGTGGTCAGCAGAAGTCTCAGCATAGCCCATAATGTTTTCAAAAAATAGCCTAAGCTATTCACGATGGTTAAGTAGCGTGGACATATTTTGGCCTGACTAGGATCCACATCCTTAGCCCGGAAATAGAATTTTCTTCCATTGTCTGCGACAAAAATTGAGCATCGGAAATATTGTCTGCACTAGTCAGATAAACTAACACCGTGTGGCTTCCTGGGATTGCATTCACTTCTCTTTGTAGCGATAATGATGATTAACGGGAATTGGCAATCTTAACGCTAACCAATCCAAATGAAGGAAATTAAAGCGATAGCAAAGTGTGAGAATGTCAAATCTGTCCGCAGTAGCAAAGAAAAAGGGCAAGCATGTACATTATTTTACGGTAGCCATGAAAAAGGCGAGTATGAATATTCTTTGTAAGGTAGCAATAAAAAAGGCCGAGCAGCTGGCATTGTAAAGGGTTTTGTTGAATACGTAACAGTTAGTAAGAACTAAGATATCTATTGTTGACGGAAAATTCGAGGCTATCAAACTGGTTGCCGACAGAAACAAACGGGGTGTGGGATGATCGTCTTAAGTGGAAAACTGCATAATCGGAAGAACGTATACAGTATAACAATATAACGGATGGCTAATTGTCTAACACGAAATTCGTATAATGGAAAACCGTCTAACGTCTTTGCCTTGCTCGCACTGCCACGTTTGCTGTATCTACATATAACCTCAGAAACCGCAGCCATATTAGGCTATCGTCCATTTAGACGATTATCCATTACACGATATTCTGACGAGATGCTTTTCCAGTTATTTTTTTATTTAGGCAGACATTAGACAGTTATCCGGTTAGCTAGACAGACTATTTTCTAGTTAGACTTTCGTCCGACATCCCAAACAAATGACAGTCCAACAATAGCCGGGGCAGTGTGACAACATGGCTTCTCGCTAGATTAGCTTGTGCTAACCTGGCCTAGTTTTTGTTTATCTTTACACATTGTTACGCCCTTGTTTATTGGTGTTTCACTGCATAATGTATCAATCTTATAAATAACATATTAAATTGGTATCCTCACCAATGAAAAGTTGTTGTAGCGACGATTAAAATGGTGTATTCGAATGTTAAAATTGGTAAAAAAAAAAAAAAAGTTGGCAAAATCAGAGAGTTTGTCAAAATTTGTCTAGAGGCGCGTATTAACTTACTCCGACATACGTAGCACATGTATCACGTTGATTCTACCACTAGGGTCTTCAGTATGAAATTTCCTCTATTGAAACAAACTGTAGGCTAGTACACATTTTATTTTGACGCACTAATAATAATTAAGAAAGGAAGAAAAGACATTCCAACTGGGGCTTATGCTCCACAGTGCTCCTAGGTCCCCAAGCCTTGAGGACCTAGGAGCACTGTGTAGCGCACTCTCTTCCTTGAACCAAGTTTGTGTGTGGCCTTTTGTTTTGGATAGTGCATGAAATAACTACTGCTATCCTTTTTACCGTAAATCGCCTATTAAAAAGCCCATGGGCGGTTAAAAGATTAATTCGATAAAAAAAGGGTGTGTGCCGTAACGAAGTTGTAATTTGAGTCTTGCTTCTGACCAGGGAGGGTATTTAGCCCTCACAAAAAATTCCGTTACTATGCACAGGCGTAACTTCAAAATTTGGGCCCGGAGGCTACTATGCAGTGGAGGGCCCCCTTTATAAAAAAAAAATTAGTTATTTCCATACAAGAGAGGCCAGTGGAGGGCCCTTTTCATTAAAAAAGAAATGCCACACAATGCATGAGCCAAGTAGAGGTTGCCCCCCCCCCCCCCCTCTAAAAAAAAAGTTTTTACAGTGCAGTGGAGAGGCCATCTCTTCCCCTTCATAAAAAATGCCAGTTTTGACACAATTTTTTCTCACGAAACTTTTGCAGTAACTTACTTTGTCATATTTTGGGGTTACAAACAAATTTTAAATTGGGGCCAGTGAGGGGGCCCCCAAAGTCGGTGGGCCCGGAGGCGGCTGCCTCCTCTGCCTCATTGTAGTTACGCCACTGTTACTCTGACGCTTAGCACATACTGTGGAACCCTGTATCAACATTACCTTTATGAGAATCAAAATTTGCAAGATAGTGAACTATCTTTTCTGTGGTAGTTGGCGAAATATGGAGAATTTTGACTCTCTTAAAGGTAGGTGTATAGCTCTAACTCCAAAACGGAAAATTTTACGTTTATGCGATCATTCACGTACGTGGTCTGTGTTTGGTCTAGCATTAACGCAGTGCCTTTATTCTCATTTGTTCCGGAATTTAGTTATTGCATTACTAGTTTATTTATTTAGTTTGTTTTATGTACATGAAGCAACAAAATTAACTTAATGCTTCATACATAAAACAAACTAAAAAAAAAAAAATAATTTAAGGGGATGAAACCTTGATTTCCTTGAATGTATTAAGCGTTTAGTCAATATCTGGCAGAATTAGGGAGGTGGGTGCAGCTTTGCCAGGGCTGTTAATGGGTGATTTTACGGTATGTGTGTTTAAAAAAAAAGAAAGGACTAGGCCTAGCATACTGTTAAAGCTGTTTAGACTAGCCTATAATCATGGAACTTGGAAACCCCAAATCAGAATTTTCTGCCACTGTCTGCGACACCAATTGTCAGGGAAAAATTGTCTGCAGCTAATCTCTTTTTTCGTATGGCTACGTGCATATTTATTATTTTTTACTAATAACTTTTCAGTGCTTTATTCTATTGATCTGGCTCTTCCATCAACGGACAGGTCTCGTCGAGACGATTAAAATGGTGTATTGGAATGTCCAAATCGGTCAAAAATTGGCGAAACGGCAGAAATTTGGTCAAAACGGCACATTTTGTCTGCGACTGTGCCAGATTATCTGCGACATAGTCGCACGTCGCACGCCTTTCTGCCTTCGGGCTTGGAAATTCTTTTTTTTAGGTAATAACAAATTTTTATGAAAGAAATTTCCAGGTAGATTTATTTGTTTCAAAATAGTGAAATAGCACAAATTGTATTACAGAAGAGACCGAAAATTATTTCTTTTTGAGTTAACCCTTTACAGCCAAGCGTCCAATTAAAAGGACGGCTACTGAACGGCAAAAGACTAAGTCCCAACGCGCAACGCGAGCTTTGTGAGGGGTCCCCGGGAACCCCGAGTAAAGTGAGCAGCAACAGCCCAGTGGTCAGCGTCCTCGTCTGCAAACCAAGTGAATGCCGGATTGAATCCCGCGTCCGACCCAACTATCATGTGGGACTTTAAAAAAAAATATCCTGTTTGGCATGGCCATTAAAGGGTTAAGCGTAGGGTAGGCCTATATTTCAGGGTTCAGCAGAGTTCCTACTTTTCTTAATTCCTACTTTCTTTTTAGAACATTATGTATTCTTTTTTTTTCATTGAGTGATCTGATTCTTTAAGTTCATTACTCCTTGCTAGAAATATGAGATAGGACTAGCCATTAATTAGTTTCAATTTTTTTATCGTTTAAGAATTTATAGTTGGCAGACTTTAAGCTCTACTAAAATTTGGCATAGACTGCTAAAATTTGACTTAATACTAACATTTGAAATAGCTCACAGCAAGCTGACACGGAAGTTGTCATGGTATGGTAAGCTAAAAATTGTTTTGTTCTTTACCTTTAGCTTTTGAAAACGTGTTGAAAAAATTGACATTTGCGTGTACCAATACTGGTCACCCCGGACGTCAAGTAACGGTCTGCAATGAAGAAATATTAGGTTTAACAGCATTAGACTTTAGTTCAAAACAGCTTGCAAAAACCCCGACCAGCGAGTGACAAACGAGTTGCACCAGCAATACAACATGCACCAGCTCTCTACACCAGCTCTCGCGCGCACACATGCGCATTCCAAATGAGATTTCCATTTACAGTGTTCACTAGGAGTGTTATGGGTGGAACGGGGAGTGCTGAAATACAGCACTCACTATGACATGTGTCTTCTACCTTGGTTGGAAGAAAGCAAATTGAAGCCCCATTTCTGCTCAGCCAAACAGTTCAAGTAATAGTCCATTACTAGTAAATTTTCGGTGGTCTTGTCACGTCCTTTCATTTTCTTCAGGCTACAGTCCATAAAACAGCAAGAATCACTGACAGACTCTCAAAACAATCACAATATTTAAATCTAGCGCACTTTACAGTGGGCTTTGGAATAGCTTCATTGGCTTGTGACAGTGTTGCCTTCTTCAAGAGGTGTTATGAAGTCTTAGCATTGTGCATCAAGTTGGATGTGTAGTAGAGGAGTGGTGACATACTTCAAGATCTTCCTGTATGATGGGTCTTTTTTACGTTCTTCAGTGGGAGAAAATTCTCTTGGCTTTGGCAGTGTATAATTTGGCATTCAAGGGCCCGCAGGTGTGCTTCTTTCTTGGTGTTGGAGTGCAGCGAACAAAAGTGATGTCACTTCAACACCAAGAAGAAGCACACATGTGGTACCTTGAATCCCTTCCAATTAAACACTGCCAAGATAAATTTGTACCACTGATGAACGTACAAAAACCCTCCTACAAGAAGCACACACCCTACTTGATGCACAATGGCAAGACCTCATAACAACACCTCTTGAAGGGGGCTACACTGTCACCAGCCAATGGCACTACTCTGAAGCCCACTGTATAGTGTACTAAATTCAAAAATTGTGATCGTTTTGGGAGTCTGTCGGTGATTCTTAGTGTTTTTTTTTTTGTACTCCAGTTTGAAGAACGTGGAAGGAAGTGACAAGACCCCCGAAAATTTGCTAGTTAGTGGACAAACTTTTAACTAGCTATTTGGTTGAGCGTAAATGGGGCTTTAATTTGAAAATACCTTCTGTTTAGCTACTTTCCACCCAACAAATCTGTATTTTTCCGAATTTTTAGTGGAAAAAATAACTTATTTCGGGTGCAACGTTTTTCTCCTTTGTGACCCCTGATTAGAGGATAGAGTTCTGACTGTAAAACTGTATTAAGATTAGTAAGTACGTCCTTTATAACTGCTATAGGATAGACACTTAAACTCGGGACAGTTATCTCTTGCATTGTTGGTTCAAGTAATGGGCAAAGATTTTTTTTTGAAAGATAAGTAGGCCCTATTCTCTATTTTTTTTTTTGTAAATATTCTCTATTTTTTTTATAGTTATCTATTTTTGTTGGTCAACTAGTTCTTAGATGCTGAACTAGTGATGTTTTGCTTTCATTTTTTTTCTTTTTTCTTTTATCTGTAATTTCAGCTGTCTTTTCTTCTTCAAGGATGGAATCTTATCTGCTGATAACGAGCATAAGTACACCTAGCAAAAGCTTATAAGTTTCAAATCTCTTCCGCAATAGTGCTGTGCTTGCAATAAAAGCCAAGCACAATTTAAAAAAGAAGTAGGTACTTGTGATAAGACTACAGTGGGAAAACCCACTGAATACAGTATGTAAAGAGACCAATCTACAGCTTGGTTGGACTAATTGTCATGTGGAAAATGCCATCAATATTACCAGTGATATTACCTAATTCATCATGAATAAGTGGAAGAATACTCGGTGAATTCAGAACGGATGGATGTCGATGGATTAATGTGTCTGTCACAGCAGTTTGTTTTAGTCTCTTTTCCAAAGAATAATTTTCCCCCCTCCGCCACCCTACTTTCCATTTTTTCCCCATCAGATAGAAGAAAAACAACCCTTGGAAGGCTGATAGACATGAATGTTTAGGATCAGTTAGTTATTAAAAACGGGGGAAGGCAAAATATAATTCTAGTTTAGACTGGAAGAATTTCCCCCAGAATTCTTCTTAAATAGTTGGGAAGACAGAAAACAACAGGAAATTCAACTTAGGCTACTTTCTCTACAATAATTCTCGATCACCTAAATTATTTCAGTCAATAACTCACGTAGCTTAGGCTATAGTGAAGAATATTTATAGTTTGGGCAAATCCATTTCGTGCGAACTCTGCGTTGCTTGAAACTGCAGAAGCTTAACTCTTGGCAAAAATAAAAAAAAATCTCTTTGTAGTGATTTTAAAGATAAACATAATCATTTGAGAACTCTGTTCTCAAGTACCTGAGACCAAAGAGATTGCAATGCATGATGAATAGACAGTTTAAAATTAAGAGGACACAGCCCATCGCCCCTTTACAAATTTATAAAGAAAAAACGAACGCACTGTACCCACTCTGCCCCCTCTTAAAGTGAATGCAAGTTTCATCACACACGACAAAGCCAAGGCGACGGTCCGGTTTATTGAAGTGTTTTTGAGGAACTTCTTTTTGGATAGCGGGAGCTTACCAAACCTCCCCATTGTAGATGTAACTTCTAGCCTTACTAATATTGTTTTTTCATTATCTATTCTCTTGTCTATCATACACTGCTCTCCCTTAAGTCTAGTAACACACTTTGACCTGATGAATTTTACAATGCACTCTTCATGAAATTTTTGAACCATTAACTTTTCAACCATTCCTTTCTGGAAGGAAAATTGCCCTCAATCTGGAACCTGATCGAGTCATTCCAATTTTTATGAAGGGAAATTCTTCTGACGTATCTAATTACAGGCTGATTGCACTAACTTGCGTCTCTTGTAAAATCATGGAATGCATATTAAAAGACACAATGTTCTCCTTCATTTTCGAAAATAATTTATTGTCAGAAGAAGAAGATCAATACTGCTCCATCTTTGACCGCGCCACCACTCCAGAATTATTAACCGTTCTGGAAGACTGGACAAGATCAGTTGACTTAGGTTTCTCCAGTTCACATCATTTTTATTGACTTTGCAAAAGCTTTTGGAATCTGTGTCTCATGCTAAGCTTCTAGGCTACTTAGTCTCTCATATTGGTTTTGGTGGTCTGATTTGGATTAAAGAATTTCTTAGCAACCTTACAAGTCTAAGTTAGAGATAAAGTATACTTTGCCTTCATTAAGTGGTATACCTCAGGGCTCCATTCTTGGCCCTTTACTTTTCTTTGTGTACATTAACGACCTTAAAACTGTATGTTACAACCTTCTTACTTCTTGTCTGACCAAGTATGCCAATGACGTGAATTACATAACCGTAACGTTCCTCCTTCGTATCTGAACAAGTATGCTGATGAAATGAAATCACATAACCGGATGAAATCGCATACCAGGAATATCCATGATTTAACTGCTTTGAGAGATGCTCTAGAGTCAGTTAGTGACTGGTCCGAGCGGTGACAGCTTTCAATCTTGGCCGCCGAGTGTAAATCCCTACACATTGCTTCCAACAATCTGGAACTGGATTACTACCTAGTACCTACTAGGTTCGGTGCTGAAGCACGAACCTTTGTTAAAAGACTTTGGTATCTGGCTTTCCCAAAATTAAAAATTTTACTAGGGATAGACCGATATTAAAATCGGTATCGGTATTTTTTGTGTATCTGTATCGGAGTTTATTTACCAATATTTTAGCCGATACGACGAACTTCCGTGCGGGCTGGCTACTCACCCTAGCTTGAGAGAAGCCTTTCCTGCATAGCATTGCTTGTATTGCATGAAGTCATCTGCGCAGCAGCTTAATAAATTCAACGCGCGCACGTTGTCATTCAGGGCGGCTTCTTGAAAATAGGCTTATCCGCAGTTTGTTTATGGTTGAAGGTACACCTGCGGATCTGACACTACTGATAAAAAAAATTAGAAATTTACTTTTCCTGATTCCATTTTAAGAATGAAGTATGAGTTTGACTTTTTTTTTAAATCGGTATCGGCATCGATTGATATCTGTATCGGATCGGAGTGAGAGAAAAAATCTGTATCGGATCGGTATTTTTCTGTATCGGTCGATCCCTAAATTTTACTGTCATTGCTTACTAGGCTGCATTGCCAAAGCTACCAGCAGGCGTCTGCCAATGATTAAATGTTGCCTTACGTCTGGTGACATTCCCATCTTGGTTTGGGCGTTCAAGGTATATAGCCACCCTATTGTGAAATACGCTTACCCTGTTTGGTTCCCATATTTACTATATTAATCAATACAATAGAGTGGATGCAATGACAGTTCACTGAGTACTTCCAGGTCTTAAAATCTTTTGTTACAAAGATTGGTTGTCTAAAACACACTTAGACTCTTTAAGGTGCTTACGCCCCAACCTATTCCATTATTCATGGAAAAACCGACATAGAGCTGTCCAGTTTCTTTTAGCCTATCGTTTGGCGCGACTCTTAAAACCCGAGGTCGCAATCTCATTATCTCAATAATTTTTATTAATCTGACTCATCTGGACTGTCAAGTTTTTTCCCCCATTAAAATTGAGTCGCCCCGTTGTAGAACGGTTTGCCAAGTGCTACTGTAAATACTCTTTCTCAAAGTCGTTCACACGAAATCATGAATTGTAGCCAACTCCGACCTAATCGGCTTTTTACGCCATTTATAGGGGTAACAGTTTTGGGTTACATTATTACAGTTGCTAGTTATTTATACATGTTTATAGGTTAATTTATTGAATTGTACTGCCTTATACATGTTTATAGGTTAATTTCTGGTGGAGTGTTAGCTTAGCCGTTCCGTATTTCCAGATTTTTTCAAATAAACTCTGATTAGCCTATTATTACTATTATTATTATTATTAAAAAGTCGAAGAAATTAAAAAGAGTCAAAACGAAAGTGAACAATATAATAGAAATAGAAACCTGGAAATTTTTGGCGTGGAAATGACAAAAAAAGAAGACATTAGAGATACTGTTTACCGCATCGTTGACGGACTTCAGCTCAGTTACTTTGACGACAGCCACATTGAACGTGTTCACCGTAAACCAACAAAAAACACAGAAAAACCGCAGCCTATTGTGATTCAGTTTAAAAGCAGGAAATATAGAGATGAATGGCTTTTGGGAAAGAAAGGCAGAATCACAAATGATGATATTTTCAGTAACGGTAACAAAGAAAAAATTTACGGTAAATGAACATTTGACCCCGTATTTTAAATCATTACTCTGGAAAACAAAAAATCAACTCAAACAAGCCTACAAGTTTATTTGGATCAGAGACGGAAAAATACACGTTAGGAAAAACGAAACTGAAAAAGCCGTGACCATTATACGTAACGAAGACGACCTTGAACAACTAACGAAACTGCTCAAAACTAATATCTCCAATGGAATCTAACGCTCTTTCGGATTGTTTGGACTTGGTCAACGACACTGCTGAAAACTTCGACGAGCTGAGAAAAAAATTCCTGCATATTAACAAAAACACTGGACTTCACGGTTTACAAATAAACCTTAGAAGCTGTAGGACGCACTGGGAAGAATTTAAACATGTTATTGATGACTGTAAAATTACCTGGGACTTTATTGTTATTAATGAAACTAATATTAAAGAAGAAGAGCTTGCCCACTACCAGATGAAAGACTACATACAAATTGCCAATTGCCGGCCTCTTAAAAAGGGTGGCGGTGTCATGATTTTTCTTAACCAACACTTCAAATTATTAATTCTGAGAAAATTTTTCTTCATGGAAATGAAGCGCTTGACGTGGTCTTCTCTGTTGATAACATTATGTATAATATTGTTGCAATTTACAGACAGCCATCCTCTAGTCGGATTAAGTTCCTCTTAGATTTGAAAGCCCTCATCAAAATCAAAAATCAAAATTCTTCAATTAACACTTGTCATTGGCGATCTCAATTTTAATCTGCTCAAAGAAACACAAGACATTACTGAAAAATTCGACATTGAAAGGTTTGAAAACATCATGGCAGCAAATGGATACACCTCGCAAATTACTTCTCCAACCCGTGTTGAAGTGAAAATGAATACTATCACTAAATCTTGCCTTGATGTGATTTACACTAAACTAAATAAGACTTGCTGTAATGGCTTTGTCATTAAACAAAAGATCGCCGACCATTACTTTACTTGTCTTGAGATTAAACATCTTGACCCTGTTAAAGAAATGCACCATGATAATCATAAGTTTAATTAAACAATTATAACATTATTAAACAGCTTGAAAATTTTGACTGGAGCATGAAATTGAGCATGAAATATCGTTCAGGGAATATACAAAAAAAACATCATTAAAACAGCTTCACTCTACGAACAAACTTTTCAAAAATGAATGGATGAATCAAGCCTTCTTCAAGAAATTAACTATAAAAACAAGCTCTGGACTAAAATTACTAAAACTTCTAAACCATCACCAGAAATAATTCTTGAATACAAAATTTGCAAGCAATCTGTGACTCGCAATATCCTCTTAGCAAAAAATGTGTTTTATAAAAACTTTATTTCCGGAAACCAATTTGATAGTTCCAAAATCTGGGATAAACTTAATCATTTAATGGGAAAAAAACAAAAAGAAAATATCGACGAACACCTCAAAAACGCCTTCACAAATGTAAAAACCACGGACCTCAGTAACTCCTTTAATAATGAATTTTGTTCACAAATTGATAAACTCAAAATCAAAAATAAACATACAAGAAAATGTCGAAACATACTGGCTAAAAATAAAAAACAAATTAATATGATCCATAATTCTATCGCCATTTTGCCACCTACTATTTACGAAATTAAAGAAATATTAAATAATATTTCAGTAAAAAAGTCTAGTGGATACGATGGATTCCTTATGGACCATTTTGTCAAAACAAAAGAAAATTCTGCTATCTTTCTCCAAAAACTTATAAATGTTATTCTTGATTCTGAGACTTGGCCTGACAAACTAAAAAAACAAATCCTTAGACCAGTGTATAAAAAGGGTACCCGTACTGATCACACCAACTACCGACCAATTGCTTTACTGCCTTCAATTAATAAGATTGTTGAAAGATTTTTTACCAATAAAATCGAAAACTTTTTTCTTAAATACAAACTTTTTAACATCAGGCAATTTGGCTTCCAAAAAGGTAAGGGGACCACGGACGCGCTCCTTTACATTAACAACCACATTTGTCGTGCTCTAAATGAGGGCAAATTCGTCAGTGCTATCCTCATTGATCTTCAGAAAGCCTTTGATACACTAAATTTTGACATTCTAAAGACAAAACTTAGCAAATACGGAATCCA
>JAHWFP010009618.1:0-21475 GCA_023313725.1 Lithobius niger
GTAGGACTTTCTAAATCTTCTAAAGATTCATCTTGTTCAAACCCACTACTCCGTCTTCCCGATTAATCTTCAATATTTTGTCAATACTTCACGAAGTACGAATTCTTCAAGGGGGAATATTGACCGTAGTATAAAAACAACCTTCTGATCGGGTCTTCATCAGTTGGCAAAAATTGCACTGTAGTGGACTATGCGATGAATATTGTGCTATGCCTAGAAATTTTTACTGGTAGATTTCTGGTTCCTCTTAAACACCTCTCCCGAGACAGAACGAAAGGCGAGTAGACAGACCTCCCCAAATCCAAATGTTGCTAAATCATCAGTACCCTATGACCAATGAATTTAGACCGAAGAATAGGCATAAAGATGTAGTAGACAACTACTGAACTAACTACTGAAATCTCTTCCTGCTTCACAGATGAGCAAAAGTTTAATAATGTTTGAGTGTAACTCCGTCAAAAACTGTGATATGCGTCCCTATCATGTGTTATGTAACCTCACAATAATATCTTCTTCATGGGTGTTCTTCATGACTTGCTTCTGTATCTTGTAAGCGAATCTATGCCCTGTTAAGCTAAAACGAGATGCAGGACAAGACACGCAGTGTTCGCGCTTACACAATTTCTAGTGGACAAATGTGTTGTACAGCTCTTCGTGATAAACTTCCATCAGCATGCTGTAGCATAACAGATCGTACTTTTCCATCTCTTCCTTTTGTTAACTCCACTACCCGAGCTAATTTCCATCTCCCCTTGGGTAACTTTTCTTCTATTTGCAGCACTACGTCATGCAGCTGAATAGGATCCTGTTGGTTTGTTCTCCGACGAACTTCATGCGCCGTTTGGAGTTGCAGCAAATAGTCACGACGCCATTGATTCCAAAACTTCTTCATTAACTGTCCACGATATCTCCATCTTCTAATCAACTGTGGATTTGTGGGAACGTCAGTGTGAAACAACAAACTATCGGTTAAGCAACCACCCTTTTTCCCAAGCAGAAAATGTGCAGGCGTTAGATATTCAGCATCAGAAAAATCCTCTGTAATAACCGTTAAAGGGCGATTATTGACAATTGCATCTATTTCCGTGAGTACAGTATACAATTCATCTGCAGACAAAATACCTGAGCCTAAAGTGCGTCGTAAATGATATTTTTCCATCTGCACCATTCTTTCATAAAATCCACCCCACCATGACGCTCTTGGGGCTATAAATTTCCACTCGATCCCTAGGCCAGTCACCACCTCTTGTAGCTGAGTATCACGTAGCCAAGCACAACTTTCTCTTAACAAACGATCCACCTTGTGAAATGTTTGTGCATTGTCACTGTACACTATTCGACAACCACCCCTTCTGGCCACGAACCGTGTAAAGGCTAAAATAAAATTTGCTGTACTTTGGGACGCAACAAGTTCTAAATGCAATGCACGAGTCACTGCGCAGGTGAACAGACATATATAAGCCTGGGCTATTCCATCATGTGTCTTGACTGCTACTGGTCCACAGAAATCTACCCCCGTAGAAAAAAAAGGACTTGTTTCTGTAACTCGCTCTTCTGGCAAAGGTGCTTCCATCTCACTTGCTGGCCTGGCATTTCACCTTCTACACTTCATACACCCATGTATGGCTTTGCGAACCGCCTGACGACCACGCAAAATCCAAAATTCGTTTCTGAGACATCCAAGTGTACTTTGAACTCCTCCATGCAAGATTCTAATATGCCTGTCTCGTATAAGCAAATCCACCAATCCTCCACCTTTCAAGAGAAAAGGGTGTTTCTGTTCTTCTGAAAACTTTGCAAATCTGAGTCTTCCACCTAAACGAATAAATTTCTCTTCATCCAAAAAGGGCTTAAATTGATAAATGCAAGAGTCCTTATTTACTTCTTTACGAGTCGATAAAGCTTTAAATTCATTGGCAAAGGTTTGTACTTGAATTATAGCAATCCAGTATCTCTCAGCAGCTTGAAGCTCAGTAAAGGTTAGCCATGGGGTTTTCCTTTTAGTTGCGTTACGACAGTTACTACAGAAACGCTTAATCCAGGCAGTAATTCTGGTTAATCGGTGTCAGGAACTAAAATCATCCGATTTCAACAACGGTTCAGAACGGAGATTTAGCTGTACAGCAACCATCGGATCTTCTTCCTGACTGATAGCAACTAATTCTTCTTCCTGTAATGAAGACGGACATCGGTTCCAGTTATCTTGGGGCAAACTCAGCCATGTGGGACCATGTAACCATTCTTTGTTCCGCATTAACTTGGGCAAGCTTTGTCCCCTGGTAACTATATCAGCAATGTTTTGCTTGCTACTACAATAATTCCAGCTGCCTTTGTCCCTTGTAGTCGACTGAATTTCTTGCACTCTACGAGCCACAAACAACTTCCATCTGAACGGAACATCTTCTATCCATTTCAAGGCCACCTTTGAATCAGACCAAAAAATTTGCTCAGCTTGCTCACACTTTAAGACTTGAGTAATACTGGCTGATAGACGACTTCCAATTAGACACGCCAAAAGTTCCAACCGAGGTATACACATAAGCTGAATAGGGGCTAATCTAGATTTGGTCGTCACAAAGCATGTTTGGAACTGCTCCCTTCCTTTTGTAGGAAATCGAAAGTACACTACAGCTGCATACACCCGTGGTCCAGCATCGCAAAAGGTATGTATCTGGAACCCTTCCAAACTACTGACTTGAAGCCATCTTGGAATCCTGAATTCAGTCACATACTACATCTCTTCTTTCCACTGTACCCAACTGGCTAACAACTTGTCTGGCATGACTACATCCCAATCAGCCTTCAGCCTCCATAAGTCTTGAAGAAGACGCTTGATAATTACTACAAAGTGCGCCAACAGCCCCAACGGGTCAAAAATTCGAGCAAGAATTCCCAACAAACTTCGTTTGGTACAAGAGTCGACCTTGACTGCTGCTATCAACTCTGCATGACGAAAACTAAATTCATCAGTTGCTGTATCCCAGTTCAGTCCCAGCACCTTAACCTTCTGTTCTACTGTCTCCTCTGCCGGCACTAAACCATCAGAAATCCATAATTTCCAAAGATTGTCATCATTTGTGGCCCATTTGGTAAATTGCATGCCGCCCTTCAGCATAAAATCGTGAATTCGTTTAGAAAGCAAATATGCCTTTTTTATAGACTCTTCTCCTGATAAGCAGTCATCAACATAAGTATGATCAGCTAAATGCTTACTAAATTCTTCGTCACTCAAGGGATGGGTACTTGCATGAAGACGAATAGTTGCTGCTAGCAAAAAAGGGCTGGCCTTCATCCCAAACAGCACACTAGTCATTCGAAATACTCGCAGGGAAGGTTGAGTACCTCGTTTCCAAGGGCTGTCCGTCCACAAGAATCTTGTGGCATCTCTATCTTCAGGGTGCAGTCTCACTTGCAGAAAGGCTTTGGACAAATCAGTGGTTATTCCAATCTTGTGCCACCGAAAACGAAGCAGCAATTCAGGAGATAGATGGGTTGAGACTTGGACCTGCATGTTGACAACTATTCAATGAAAAACCACCCTCAGGGCTGGAAGAAGCATAAAAAACTATGCGAATCTTCGTAGTAGCTCTATCTTCTTTAACAATGGCATGATGAGGCATGTAATAAACTGTCGCATTATGATCTTCCAAACTTACTTCTTCTGCATGACCATTCTGGACGTATTCTAACAGTGCCACTTTATAACGTTCAAAAAACACAGGGTCCGTTTTAAGCTTCCAAAGTAGCTTACGCAATCTTTCTAATGCGACATCAAAATTCTTAGACAGTTCCAACTTGTGTTGATTCCAAGGAATACGAACTTGATAACGGTCCTCTTGCAATGTGCTCGTTTCATGAAAAAACTTGAGAACTTCCACCTGTTCTAACGTCTGTGGTGATCTGTCTTCCTAGGCCATGATGCCACTACTGTCAAGCTCCCACATTCGTGCTAAATTATTTTGCAAAGACGGATCCTCTTCCTTTGAAGTAGCTACACACATTGACAAGGAGTGTGGTGACAAAGGACCATGCATCGGAGTGCTACCTTGCAACATCCAGCCAAAAACGCTTTGAGTAGACATGAGTGCTGAACTCAATTTCTTCATTTGGCCAGTCATTACTCGCCAATATTGATCAGCACCAATCAGAACGTCAACCGTTGCAATTTCCCCGGGTCCCATCTTCTGATTCCAACTGTATGTGCGGTTATCCCGTAGAAACCTCTCCACCAAACTGGTTTCCCAAATCTTGACATCGTGACAAATTTCCGGTACTTCTAAAGCTGACAACTTTAACTGCACTCCATTGCCGCCAATTAGACAAAAGGAAATCACTTTGCTTCTTTGCTGTTTTTTCATGCCTCCAAAGGAACGAATGAGAGTGTCTTCTTCCCCTTCAATAGATAAGTTCAGTTGCTCCACCAGTCGAGAAGAGATAAATGATCTTTCAGATCCATTGTCCACTAAAATTACTATCTCTTTAGTCCCTCCAGAATGCTGGATCCAAACTCGTATCGTTTGCAAAATTGAAACCATCTTAGATCCACTACTTTTTGACAAGGATGTGGAAGCAATTAATGCAGACTGCGACGTATCGGATTTACTTCCTTTAGCACTTGGCAACACCTTTTCCTTGACACCTCCAGAGACTGGTTCAAGGGGAACTCGACTGTGGATTGCAGTAAGGGCAGCTGAAGGAGAGGTGCGCTTCTGGCATAAAAGGGTATGATGCCTGCGAGAATTGCAGACTTGACAAATGATTCGCTGATCGCAGGAACTGGTAAAATGATTAGAATTCTTTAAACAACGGAAGCACCTACGAGACGCCATTAGGGAGGCACGACGTTCTTCCATAGTCACATACTTAGGGCAAGACGAGGATGTATGCGATTCATTGCAAAATACGCAATAAGGTCTACGACTAGGCATATTAGTAGAGGCCTCATCTGTGGTAAGCAACGCTGAAGCTGAAGCTCTTGAAATTTCCCTCTTGCGACCACTATCGACTGCAGAAGCTCCTTCCTTGAATTGTGAGGCACCATAGGTAAGTTCTACACCCTTCAGTTCGTCCTTAACAAATTCAACCATTAGTGACAAATCATAAACAGCAGCTCCATTGTTCTTGCGATGCCATTCACGAACAACAGGGTTTGGCAAACACTTCAGCAAAATTGGGCACAGTAACGCTCCCATGCTAGACACATCTTGACCAAGCACTTCCAAAGACCTGATATGCTTCTGAAAATCTTCCACTAATCTTCGTAGCTCCACTGCATTGTCCATTCGAGTGACTTTCTTCAAATCCCACAATTGACGTATGTGTTCAGCAATTAATAATTGTGGGTCACCATACTTTTCTTGAAGCAGCTTCCAAGCAGTATCATAATTGGCCTCTGTCAGTGATAAACCGGCAATAGTCAAACTTGCAGACTCCTTTCGCAGGCCCCTCAAATAATTAAACTTGTCAATTTTAGCCAAGTCGGTGTTTTGGTCAATTCCTGCAGAAAATTGGTCGGAAAATCTTTCCCAATCCGAAACTGTTCCATCGAACTTGGCAATCTGCAGCTTGGGCAATTTGGCAAACTTGGTTGTCCTGGCAGCACCGGTCAATGCAGCAGCGGGTTGCACCGCAGGGTTACTCTTCAAGAATCTGTTTGCTCGGATCTTAGTATCAATAATGATATCATTGAAAACATCATTGTTTGTCACTTCAGCAGCTACTTCACCGGCCGGACTAGCAACTTCCAATTGTTCATTTATTAACAATAGCGCTGCCTCCTTCACCTGAATCTTTTCAAGCAACGTTTCGACTAACAATCTGTCAGCATCAGCTATTGCCCGAGTTAATTCGTCAAACAACCTAGATAAAATAGGGCGTCGAGCTTCACGACTATTTTTTAACTGGGCTAGCTCCATCCTTAAATTATGCAATTAACACTAACATAAGCAGTCAAACCTTCTATCAAACAAAGAAGCCACCAACTAAACGAAAGAAATTCACATTCGAGATTCGCCTTTCCCCTAATGGGAAAGGCAAATCGGATGCCGCACAAGCGACACTACCTCTAAGGGGGTAAGGCGAAAGGAATCTTAACGAACCACAACCCTCACCCACCTGCCGACAAAGGAACTTAGGTGCGTCTTCCTTGGTTGTTCCCGGGTTTCGGCACCATGTCCAGAAATCGGCAAAGTGGGAGAGCAAAAGTATTAGACTGAAGAAGAGCTAATTTAGGTTGGGGGTTGGGCGGGGCTTACAAGCTAGGCAGCCTTCTACATAAGTTGCCCTGCGAGGTGTAGCGATTATCTTGCTAGCTAATAAGGCAAGGCTACGTTATCCTCGGCCCTTACACTACGTACATCTAGGGTGGACTTAGGTTCGTGAGGGTAAGAGATTTACATGGCTTCTGAAAACAAGAGATTAGTAGCAAAGAAGATAAACTTCACATCAAGAGAGAAGGCTTAAAAGTAACCCTAACCCAAAAGGCAGAAAAAAGGGTTAAGTGAGGCTTAACCCTCCTGGTAAGTCACCCCCCTGAAAGGAAGAAGGCAGGCCATTTGATGAGATGCTGCTGGATCGCTGCCAGCCGACGAAGTGATTTTATTTTAGTTGAAATTTAGCAGTACAATTCTAACAATACACAACTTTCACATCCACGTGAATCATGAGCAACTTCTAATCCAGCGACCTCTTACACAGCTAAACTTATTACCGAACTACATGACAAAGTCCCACTGATAAACCTAAAACCCCAATAACAAGTTCACCCCAGATAAATTGCAGACGTATTAATAAAGGTCCATGCTACGTTACTTAGCAACAGTGTAAGTCGCCGCCTTAAGCCTGCTGCCGAACTTCGAATTAAGGTAAGGAATTGTTTCTTATTTTTATGCCCAATTAGCTAAATTCCGAATGCCTTATCGTTCACAACGACAAACTTATTATTGAGCAGTAGGACATCATTATCATTATCATTAACATCTAAATTAAACGTCGCAACCAAAACTTAAATGACGCGGCTTTCCCCGAGCCTCACGCAAGATTTGCGACACGATCAACCACCACGTTCACCTGGGAACGGAGCCACCACGTAGCAAGTGAACTAAGCCACTGAGGGCCAGCAGATGTTCAATGCACATGATCCATCAACTAAAACTAAGCCGCACTAAGTTTTATCTTGAGCGCACAACACCCTCATGCACACCGAACTAACACGGACCAGGAGCAATCCTGGACGCAATATTTATTCTTGTGCAACGTTTTTTTATATATTAATTTTTTTTATTATTACCGGCATACATCAGATGCAGCACCAAACTTTATGCTTTTAACAAAAAGTGTAGCAAAAAGTGTATCCCAATGTTGTATCCGCCGACCCTGCATGCACCTTCGCGGAGAGGGGAAAACTGTCAGGATGTGCTAACTAGTACACCAAAAATGCACGCATCCTGACAGGACGCAACAGAGGGTAGGTTGCACTAAGCATAGTAGACAGTTGGGTTAGAATAATGGTGGCGCCAACCAGCTCCCGCTGGAGCTGGGAAACAGGTGCACGATGGGGTCGGTGTAAGTTTATGTTGAAGAAAAGACAGTAGAAAACCCCATTTGTGTTTTTGGTTCCTGCGGAGCATGCACTCTCACATCAGTAGCTTATCCTACTGGGCATGAGTGACGCAGTCCTCCTATAAAGGCGCTGGTGCTGGACCTGGCTTCATCTTTCGTGCCTCTCAATGTGTTACTATGGTAACTCGAGAGGGGAGGTAAGAAAAGTACAGGTAATGAATATTTTCGGTCAGGCAATAGCAACCAAAATCGAGCAGGTGGCCTTGGTATTTTGATGTTTCTCTATGCCAACGAAAAATAGCATTGCAACAGACCTCGTCACCCATGACGGTAGGGCCTAGTACCAGGTCCTTAGCTATGAGCTGACTTCCCCAGAATCAACGGACTCTGCGAACCTGAAGTGAAGTTAATACAAGCGGGGACAACGAACAACAGTCAACTCTGTGGACTCCACAGCATGTCCCGCACGACCTCCGAAAAAGGGAGGGAAAGAAGGTGTGGTGTCGTCATAGAATTTGGTAAAGCAGGTGAAACAATATTCAAGATTCTGTCAAACATTTTATGACCAACCGAAGCCATTAAAAAATCAATCTGTTCGGCCGCTGAGATTTTCTTAGCTCTGAAATAGTAGCCAATAAGATTAGTGTATTTTTCCCAGGTATCTTTTTCGGCGTCGAACTCCGCGTATAAACCGGCAGTTTTCGAAGCCATTGTAAGGTCTTCACTAGAACTACTTACAATTGAATTTAAGTTCAAACTTACACTGGTGCTAGCACCCGATTCTGTATTTAAAACAGCAACTACAGGAGTTTTAATAACTTCACCTGTCTCAGGCATAAGCCTACACTTAAACAAATTAAATTATTAAATAATTTAATTACAATTCCATTTAAATTAATAAACTGGAAGCAACTCGAGACTAAACGGATTTTTTTCTTAACAACTAAGCCACTAAACTACCGTAGCCTACCTAGTTTTAAATTCAAGCGCCTACAACTTAAACAATTGACTAGGCTTTTATTTGTTTGCCGTTTTCACTAAACGTTAACACAAAACAACACAGCAGCCCTATGCGTTCGGCACAGAACAAGTTTCATCGTTTATAAGCATAAACGCTACAGTGCTTAAATTTAAACACCGGCACACACCAGCCCGAATATGGGCAAAGGCACAATCGAATTTAACAGGGTTAATTTAGCAGCGCATTTTTCGAACCTTCAGGATTATAGTACCCCCTGTGCGGACACGCCAGTGCGTCGCTCTAGAACACTGCCATTGTAAAATTAACCATAATAAATCCAATTGCCCATTTCGGTTCTAGTTGATAAGGTACCAAATTTAACTATTATCATTTCGTACCACGAAAGTTCCTAAACCCAGTACACTTTTGAAAAAAAATTAATCTCTGATAGTTCCACAGAGTACTAATTTCATTTGCCAAAATGAAAAAAAATTACTACTTACCACAGATTAGGAGCACTCTCCATGGCTGTAGACCTATCAAGCTAATAATTAAATTTAAACCTTAGTACCGCCTCGTCGCCATCTGTGATGTATGCAGGTGTCTGACATACTGTTGTGGGTTCACTAAGGCATGTTTAAAACAGGAACACAGTGTTGTAGGCTAACACTTGAAGGACGGCTTTATTCAGTTGGTACAGCCTTTATATATTGACTGTCACATGACATGTAGTCATGTGATATAAGTATGGCAACAACATTGTATGGAAAGACTGATTAACTAAAGAGGTATGTTAGGCTATGTATGGGGTTAACATTGGGACTTAAAAGACTACCATTGTGGTGCCTCTATGACGATTTATATTGCAGTCTGACCAAATGGCTTTAATATGGATTTATGGCCCTAAAAAGGGTATCCCACAGATGGCAGCAGCACGTGTACAACGTTGGGCGGATATGCTTATCGCTTATGATTATGATTTCCAACATATACCAGGCAAGCAGAATTTAACTGCTGACGCACTATCTAGACTTCCGCTCCCTAACGACAAGGAGTTTGAACAGGCTGAACAACAGTACAATGTACTAGCGTTGGAAACCATCTCCAACTTACCAGTGCTAAACGAAGCTTTGGTTATGGAAAGCAAGCGTGACAAATTACTGTCGAAAGTATACCGTTACGTTAATCGTGGCTGGCCTGAAGTGTGTGATAATCCGGACATGCAGCCGTACTTCACACGCCGCAATGAAATCTCGATTGAAAGTGACACACGTTTTTGGGGGTTTAGAATCGTCGTGCCAACAGCTTTAAGACGTCAAATTTTAAAAGATTTGCACAGCTCACACCTTGGGATTGTTAAATTAAAGATCTTGGCTAGGTCTAAGGTGTGGTGGCCTTCTATTGACGCAGATATTGAAAACAAAGTTAAATCCTGTTCTAATTGTCAAGAATTTAAGGATACTCAATCTGCAGGACCCAAGCATACCTGGGAGTATCCACAAAAGCCAAATTCTAGATATCACGCTGATTTTTTAGGACCGTTAAATAATTTCATGTTTCTAATCCTAGTGGATGCACACAGTAAAATTCCGTTCGTGCACAAAATGAAAACTACCACGTCAGCTAAAGTTATTGATATTTTGAATAACCACATTGCTGAATACGGGCTGATGGATTCCTTAGTTAACTTTAACTTAACTTTATTAGACAAGTCAACTCGCTCACTAGGAGCATTACATGACAAACAAAAGGTTTAGATTCCGCACTTTGGATGCAAGAACAAATTTTAAATTTTAAATGTGGCAGTAAACAGATTCAACAAATAGTCAGAAAAAAAAAACAGTTCACGCTAGTAAGGAGCTCAGGCTATTTCTGCCCGCGGAAATAACAAACAATTGATTAGTAGTAGATTATTTAACAAGAAATGTGAGGTTGTAAAGTACCTTACCAACAAGCATATAAAACAAGGGCTAATCATTCAATAACAAATATAAAAAGTCAGCGGGTGTAAGACTGCATATTACATCTGAGTAAGGCCTAGGTGTAAAAGCATTGCACAATCCGCTATAAAATTTGCCACGGGCCATTAGTCACAATAGATATAAATTCTAACAAAAATAACAAACATGCGAAATGATACACTGCCTATTAATAAGTCTAACTCAAGTAAATCAACCAACGTGCTGTCCGTAGATTACCCAGTGACCATAGATGACAACGACATTCCGATACGCTATATGGAACTTGATTAATCAACAACCATGAATGTAGTTTACAACCAGAACACCCAAAAGAGAGCTTTCTTGATTAAAGAAAGTAGTACACAAGGGCAGGATTTGTATCTTCAATGTGGGCATCAAATCTGTTTTTAAACAAATTTACTGTGGGTGCTAAAACCACAGACTCGGGAAGACTATTCCAAAGGGGTAGGACACGTGGGAAAAAAGTATTTCGGGCCCATTCATGAGAATGGTACTGGTATTCAAGTTTAAACGGGTGACCTCTAGTTGCCTGGTATCGTTGATGGTGCAATTTTGCTTGCAGGGTATGACCTCCGTAGTTTTGTCTTAGAATTTTATATAGAGTGATAATACCACCTCTACGGTATCTCCACCAGATGGGATGTGTTGTAAGGGAACGCAGTCTTTGCTCATATGGTTTGTTACCCTGACCACGAACTTTCTTTGTAAAGCGGCGCTGCACCCTTTCGATGGCAACAAGATCTTTCTTCAAAAAAGGACACCAAAAGTCTACCGCATACTCAATCATTGGCCTAACTATGGTCAGGAATAGCCTAAAGAAAATTGCTGCCTCCCTTGATTTTATAGTACGGCTTATCAGAGTTGAAAAGGAATTTGCCTTATGTATAATAGAAGAGATATGGTTTGAAAAATTAAGATTTGTATTAACGCTTATACCCAGGTCAGTGACCTGGGTAGCAGTTCCTAAAAGTTCATTTCCCCAGTAGTAGTTTAACTGTGGATTTTTAAGTCCGAAATGCATAATTTTTGACTTTTGAGGGTGAATTTGAAGGCACCATAGTTGTGACCATGCATACAACGAATTTAAATCTTGTTGGAAGACTATGTGATCTGACCATGTGGATATTTTGGTTTTAATTTTGGAATCATCTGCAAATTTATTTATTTCGCTTTGAGTATCTGCGCCAAAGTCATCAAAATAAAGTAGAAACAATAGTGGCCCCAGTACTGATCCTTGTATAGTGCCACTTTTAACTGGTTCTGAACTTGAGTGGTGACTTGAGATAACCACAGCTTGTGTTCGGTTTGTGATCCAATTGTTAATCCATTTAAGGATGGGCCCTTTAATACCAAAAAACTGCAATTTATGGATCAAAAGATCATGTGGAACCTGGTCAAAAGCTTTGATAATATCCATATAAAAGATGTCCACAGGTGTACAAGAATCAAGGTTTGTCCAGACATCGGCGTAAAAGGATAACAAGTTGGAAACTGTCGAGAATCCATGGCGAAAGCCGTGCTGGTTTGGGTTAAGTAGCCCCTGAGACTGAACAAATTCGAAAATGTGTTGATACAGTATGTTTTCAAAAATTTTTCCTAATTGAGATGTAACACTGATCGGACGATAATTTTCTGGGCTACGGCGTGAACCTTTTTTGAAAATAGGAGTTATAATTGCATGCTTCCATTGCGTTGGTACAAAGCCCTCTTGAAGAAGTTTATTGAAAAGGGTTACCAGAGTTGGGATTAAGCACTCTTCATATTTAATCAAAAAGGAAGGCGGGATATCGTCTGGCCCGATTGCTTTGTTAGCTTTTAGGCGAGAAAAAGCCGAGGTAACGTTTTGTTTTGTAAAGACAAGTGGCGGTATGCAAACAGCAGATTGTGTTACGCGCGGAAGAACACGAGGGTAGTTTACCATCTCAACAAAATTTTTTTGGAAAGTTTGGCTTAGTAAATTTGCCATAGATTTATGATCGGAAATTAAGTTGTTATCATGATCAAGAAGTGGGCCGATACTAGCTTTATTTTTTTGACAACTCTTAACGTGCTGGAAAAAAGCTTTATTGTCGTCTTCAGAGGAGGAGGCCAATTTTTTTTCATAGTTTAATTTGTCTAACTTTATTTTAAGTTTTACTTCGCAAGAAACATTTTCGTGCGCGTGTCTGTAATAATTGCATTTTGTTGTGCGAAATTTGGTCCATAGTTTGTTTCGTTTCCTAAGCAATTTTAGTGTGTTGGTGGATAACCACTTTGGGTTTTGATTTGATGACGCTACTGTTGTGTAGCTTGATTTATTTAGAAAAAGACAAACCTGTGTAGAAAATTCGGACCACGAGTCCTTAATAGGTGATTCTAAGTTTATTTTACATGGAAGAGATTGATCCGTGAAGCGGTACCTGATCCGAGTTTTAGAAGAAGTATTATCACCAAGTGTTGTGTTAATTAGTAAAACATCATGGTCACTTTTCGCAATATTCCCAATATGCTCTATAGATTTCAGTAGTTCGGGTTCTGAGAAAAAAACCAAATCAAGCATGGAGTCTCCCCTCGTTGGGTTTTCTACTAGTTGTACCAAATCAAGCTCGAGAGTAGTTTCAAGGAAGGGTGCAGCATCAGAATTTGAAGTCAATCTTTGCCAGCCGATATCCCTATAATTAAAGTCCCCGAGTAAAATAATATTTTGTCTTGGGATTTCGTTCTTAAGCAGTGTAGTTAGGTTATTGTTGTTGTCAGGTAAGGAATTTGGCGAGCGGTAAACAACACAGAGGAAAAAAAAGGTTGCCCCAATTTTTACCTGAATACAGGAGGCACTTTCAAAATTTGTGTTAAGAGATATCTCGTAAGCAATAACAGAGGATTTGATAAAAATCGCAGTACCACCGATATAATGATCATGTTTATCATTTCTTGCTATTAAGTTGTATCCCGGATATTGTGGGACAATCGAGCTATTTGAGAACCAGGTTTCTGTAACTGCGAAGACATCAGGTTGGTATGTGGCCAGATATGCACAGGTTTCAAGATATTTGTTACCAAGAGAGTTTGCGTTAGTATACATTATTTTTGCTTGGAAGTTAGCCGGGTCAGAGGTTTGGACTTCATTCCCGGAACACTTCATTGTTTGGGCCGGACGGATCGATCGCTTTGCCCTTGGGGGAGCAAAAAAGGAGCAGGCTGGCCGGGGTTGACCTGGGAAAAATTTAACATAGTATTCATGGGAATTGTCGCATTTTGGTTTGGTTGTTGTGGTGGGTTTATTGAGGTGGGCGACATGACGACCGTATCTAGTTCTTTTATGCGCACAATTTTACCCTTTTTGATGGTTACATTTTCCCCATCTTGTCTGCGTTTTGCCAGCTCCCGACGTAGAGTTCGGTCTTCTTCTTGCTGCATTGGAGTCAGGTCCGGTCGAATGAATACTTTGGCATACGTTTCAGATTCTATAAGCCTTTTTCCAGAGTTCAATAGTGTACTCCTCAACTCGTGGGTTGGTAGGGTTATCTTAAGTGGACGTTTTCTTTTTTCGGAAAAGTTTCCCAGACGTTTGCACGTAATGGTGGTTTCAGGAGTATTGATTTCCAAGAATTTGAAAATACGATACACATCGGCTGCTGCTTCGTCTGGAGCTGGATCGTCTGCTAAGCCAAAAACAACTACGTTATTTTGACGTCGTTGTCGTTCCATGACTTCAGTTGCACAATCTGAGAAGTTTACGTCAGAATAAGCCCCACGTCTTTGTTCGAGATTCCCGATCCTATTGCCTAGGTCTGCGTACATTTCTGGTGTGGGTAGGGAATTTAATTTGCTAGAGAGATTATTAATTTGGCTTGAATGAAGGTTTAGCAACCTGGAAGTATTTTCCTGTTCGGTTACTATTTTGTTTAAGGAACTGTTAATTTGTTGGAGTTGCGTCAAAACCAATTGTGATGCTGGGTCAGGGTGTCCCATGTCTCCCTTGCAAAACTGACAAAACCATTCAATAGCATCATTACTCGCATAGACATCATAAAGTTGCTGTGAAAGGCCTCCGCACTCAACTGCATGCAGCCAGGCAGAGCAGCCTGTGCACTGCAAATTGTCAGGGTCTTCGTTTTTCACTGGCCTTGAACATAGTTTACAATTGTCGGAAGACATCCCGGAATAATCGTCAGCTCACAGCAAAATTCAAACCGGTACTGTGCTAAACATTGACATTTGTACACTTTGGAACAACACACATCTCCGACTTTTTTGCCATTGGTGGTTACAAGCTTTAGGGCCACAGAGTCGAAGAGATACAGTTAAAAACACCATTCCGTACCTCTAGGCACTCACCAGAACACTATGCTGTCGACGGTCCAATAAACAATGCACTCACGAAATATTTGAACAATTTCACGTACGGCTCGACGTTTTAAACCACATTCTTGGATGCACTTCACCAGTAATACTTCTCGTATGTTTCGACCAGCCGAGCCAGTTCCCAATGACAATGGCCCGCAGTGGACCTCTAAAGAGTTTCTTGTTTCTTGTTTCTTTAATCAGAGTCTAAAAGGCCTCAAAGCCGTACACTCTTTACTAAGTTAAACCTAAACCTAAACCTAACTTAACCTAATCATATACCACCACTAACACAACGTTACTGGCCTCAATATTCCAGAGCTACACTGCCTGCCACTGCACACAAAGTTCCACTGCATGTTACATCGCAACGCACATGCTACCAAGAAGACCAGGCGACCCATCAGGCCAACAGTCCGTGTCGAAGCCAGAAAGTCGGTCCCACCTGCATAAATTCTATGGAGGTGGGGAGTAGTTGGGTAGAGGAGCGGCGATTAAAGAGTTTAAATCATGGTTAACAATTAACGGAATCCAACACCTATCAGGCCCGGCTTTTGCGCCGTGGGTTAACGGACTAGCCGAAATTTACGTCCGAAATTTTAAACGTGTCTACAAAGCTGCTCGGCGTGACGGTTGTTCTGTTCAGGAAAGTATGAATGCATACTTATTATCGTCTCGAATCACGATAAGTTCTACCACCCAAGCTACACCTGGTAAATTATTCTTCAATAGAGAATTAAAATCTAGATTGGATTTGCTTTATCCTGACCCTGTGTCCGTTGTTAAAAGAAACCAACAAAAACATATTAAAGGCACCCAACATCGTGCTTCAGTTAACTATCACGTTGACGATAAAATCTGGTATCGTGACTATAGCAAATCTAACCCTAAGCTATGGTCGAGGGGATCTATCGAAAAGAAGCTAGCTCATTTAATCTACAGTGTACTTACTGAAGAGCAGGTTAAAGTGCGAAAGCACCATGATCAACTAAGGCCTCGAATTAATCCCGCAGATGCCGAAGAATTAAATCCAAATTCACAAATTCCATCGAATAATTCCGTAGATTTGGCCATGAATAAAGAGGCCGGTAATTCTAAAGAACACTTGGTTTCGAAAAAGCGGTATTCGGTTGGCACATCACGTCACAAACAGGTGACACACGAGCATTCAAATTGTCGGCGGCAGTCAGTGGGCCAATCACGGCGTTCCACCGTTGCCAGGCAGGGAGCTACACCAATCAAAAGCACCTCACCTGACAATTTACGAGTTGCGACACCAGGTGTCAGCACAATCCAGTCAATGTCACCCCACACACAGCAAGTGGGCGAGTCCGATGACGTCACTGTTCCCAGTGAATTAGCCATGTCGCAAAATTACAGCGCCTCCCAGCGAGATATTGGAGTGACAGGTGGCCTGGAACCTCCTTTACTTATAAGGCAGTCTCCAGCTAAACCATCGGAGCCCACTACGGTGAAAAGCCAACTGAGAAAACGTAAGGTTGCACCATCTCCACCACGTGCAGATGATGCAGTGCAGCCTCCAATAGTATCAGGTCGTCCGAAGCGAACCAAACGAGCTCCGGACAAGCTCAACATTTGATAAATAACGTAGGCTAATATAAGTGTTCGTAACCTGTTCTACGTCAGCCCAACTGGGGGTTGTATTTTAACTTGTGCGATGCTCGCAACCTGTGTAGGAAATGTTATTTGTGCAAGGAATAGACCTTGTAAATTTTAAATTGTGCCTATGGTTGACAACATGTTGTGTTTTCAGTTATACGTGAGGAAAATTGATTCCTCGGTTTTATAACATGTTTCTTTTCTCTTTCATGTAAAATTTCCTTCACAACCAAACAACTGCTTTGGGAGCTGAAACAGCCTCCGGCGTGAGATAACCATCTGTGACAAACTAACAGATGAACTCAGCAGCCACGTGTTTGCAACTAATCAACTCCGTTGTAAACAGCAGTTGTTGTTATAACCAAAAAGCCATAAAAGAAGGAAACACTACCGAAATCTATTCAGAAAAAATAGCAATTACAAGCCAGTTTACATGAAATATAAATCGGATTGATTTCATGATGCCAGTTTTTCAAGCATCATTAAAATTTCAGATATTTTGTTGAGTTAAGGGGGGGGGGGGGGTTACAAGCTTTCGCAAAATGTTTAGTTCTTCTTTGAAAGCGACACATTTTCTTCATAAATACAACTTAAAGTAGGCAGTTACTAATAAAAAAAATTCATGTCTTCAATAATACATATTTATTTTTCAGCTAGACTTAAGAATTTTTTTCTTTTTTTTATTACTTGGTTGTATTGTGGTGTCGTCATAGAGGCACCACAATGGTAGTCTTTTAAGTTCCAATGTTAACCCCATACATAGCCTAACATACCTCTTTAGTTAATCAGTCTATCCATACAATGTTGTTGCCATACTTATATCACATGACTACATGTCATGTGACATTCAATATATAAAGGCTGTACCAACTGAATAAAGCCGTCCTTCAAGTGTTAGCCTACAACACTGTGTTCCTGTTTTAATCATGCCTTAGTGAACCCACAACAGTATGTCAGACACCTGCATACATCAAAGAAGGGAAGTTTTGAACGGTCGCTGTATCGAGATATATCAACCATATATGATAAGGAAGAGCAATGGACTGAAGATCATCATAGCTGTTTAAAGATTCCGGGGCAAAGGATAAATAGCTGCAACAGAACAGGTAGCTGAGGTTGCTGGAAGATCTAAGGAACGAATGTCAAACGGTTACACTGCTGTGGCTTCTAGAAACGGAATAGCGATCGCAAGACCTGATGGAAGAGGGTTTCAGAAGTCTTCTGAAGAGTCTTGCGATGAACAAAGCGGTGAAAGGTGTTAGGCAGAGACAAGGAACAAGTAGCATCGTACAAACGGATGTCTTGACAGTGTGAGGGGCAAACGTTAGTAATTACGGTCGTGTAAATTGCTCGTCATAGAAAGAAGTATGTAATACTTCGCCTGTTTGGCATGGCGATGAGGGGAATAATCAAATTAATTTAGGTAAAAACAGAAGCAGTCTTGATTTGGACAGAAGAAAAAGGTAAGCTGGAAGTTGTGAGGAGGTGGAGCTACGATCGTAGGGGAAGACATGAGCATGCCAGAAGTAAATGCAGGGTCACTTGAACGGTGCGGATGAACGGATGAACGGAAGAAGTCGGGCCTAGGACCGACATTGTTAGGAAGGGTTGCGAGGTAGGCACTCTGCTGATCGAAACAAATGAAAAAGCAACGTGGATCCGGCTTTTCAGTGTTAACAATATTGGAGAAGTTGTAATACGGCAAAGGAGCTATGAAAGTTCACGGAAGCCTAAGGCCTGCGCTCGGCACGATGCGCAAGGCAATTGACGTGTAGCCTGGCATTGATGAGAATCAGTTTGGTTTAGAGGTGAACTACCATTGGCGAAGGTAACAAACTTCTGAAGCGAGAAGTGTTCGAAGATTGAAGGCAAGTAACCTCGGTCAACACCGTAGTATTTGTTGCACGGAGGGTTTCACAGTCTGCATGAAACGAACTGGTGGTAGTTAGAATGGAGGTGATGTGCGCAAGGTCCTCTGGAGACAAGTTTAAGCCACGAATGATTGTGGCACGCAAGGCTGCTGTAGAAGGGAACGACACGCTGGGCACAGACAACGGTCGTGGAAAAGTTTGGGCTAACGGACCAGAAGGTGGCGACTAAGCGAGTGTATTGCCGAGAGCGACCGCAGGAGAAGGCATTGTGTCGGTCACTGGAGGCACGGTCGAAATGGGTGGGGCCGGAACAGTAACTGGTCGCACCGGGGATGCACTAGTCTGTTTACCACGAGCAGATCGATTCGTTGTTGGTTGGCCGGTCGTTCGTTTTTGCTTCTGGTGGGAGATCGACGGAAGCGAAGGCGATGGCACTTTAGGAGGAGACGAACGTTTGATCCATTTGGACGTGGCAGAAGCTTGCATCTGCGAAGGCAGCTATGAGTCCGGTTGGGACAAAAGGGCAAACATCCTGGCAATACTAGCAGTAGTAGTGAAGGGGTTCCTGTCAGTAGGATCAGGGTCTGCTGGAGACCGCTGCAGCCCCTCCCCCCTTTCCTCATGTGCTTGGCTGCCCATGTGATGCTTGCACTAGTGGGTTAGGATGACCACGTCGAAATGTTCATTTGTGTTCCCCTCTGAGGAGGTGTGCAAGCGCACCAACATTTAGAGGTTTTACCAAGTATTAAATGTTACATGCAAGTGTTTCCCATGTCTGCCAGGTTTTCTTTCCCTAATGGAGACCTTAGTTAAATAGACAGGACTCCCATAATCACCCTCCCCATGCTAAGTTTGCTCGCTGTATCACTGATGCTGCTGCATGAGAATGTATTGGATTTTAAGAGTACGTGATTCGCTTGTACTTGCTTCTGGTTCGTTTCTCCTAGTCATGAGACAATAGTTCTCCTAATTGAGGATTGGTTAGGGGAGATAGTGAAGGAAGGGTAGCAATTTTAAGAGAAACGCAACTCTAGCATGGCGTGTGTCATTCTCATTATTGCTCGTCTAAGTGGGTTGGGACAGACACCGTTAAGACACCAAAGAATGTAGTGCGATCTAAGCTTAAGCTTTGAGGGTTTAAAGGGCAAATTTGCACCAGAATGGTTACAAATCTTCCCTTCCCAACCCTCAGCTAAGATAGTTATAACCTCAGGGCTATGAGAAATCAGCAAGAAGCAATTGTGGGCAAACCACTTAATGTTGAAATCCAATATATTACCATACAGAATCATCAGTGATACAGCAGAACAAATCTGTCATGGGGAAGGTGGTTGGGAGAGGTCGTTTCAAGAAACTATAGTACTGAAACTATTAACCTTAGGAAAATCTGAACAGTTTCAAACTAATATCGTGCAGCCTTCAACCAACTTAAAATAACCACGTACCTTAGCAAATATTGTTATTCAAAGTCAGGTTAGTGCTACTCGGGAGTTTGATGGTGAAAATGATTACACTGCCGTCCCAAGGAGCCTATGGCTCCAAATTTTCTATGCCCCTCCTCCTTTACATCCTTTACTGACATGTATACTTAAGGCCAGTGGATAAACTGAGGAGTGAAGAACTATTTTTTTCGCTTTTTGATTTCTGTGCCATTTTCGTTTGAACCATCCATGTCTGCATTTATGCCATGGGGTATGGTAATGCCAGCACAGCCCCTAGTAAACCAGGGTCTGTGTACAAGTGAACACAGTTTTATTTTTTTAGTCTGAGTGGTGGGACTGGGCCCCCTTATTCAATTGTCCCAACTTGCCCTACACTTGCCCAACTTTCGGTCAGCCCTCCTGGTTTGTCAAACAGCGTTGTGTTACCAATGTCGATACGAGAGGAGATGGTGGAACCGTCTGCCCTCCTCTGCCCTCAGTTTGGTTAACAAGGGTACCTTTCTTAGAGAGTTGAATTTGATAGGAGTGGTTGCTGCCAGCAGGCTGGATTGCTTCATTTGGCCTTGCAGCCAGGTCCCTGGTAGGTCCCTCTGGATTTTGTCAACGGTAAAAATTTCCTCAGACATGTTATCTTTAAAGCTGAAAGCATAGGCAAGAAGTGGCAAAGCCTAGTTTTCGGACTGTTGAAATTACCAACATGAAACGCTAAATTGTAGCGCTTCATGTTGGTAATTTGTTAATATTAACTGAACATCAAGTGGTAGCATTTACACAAACATTTAAAAAAAAACTATTTCTGTCCTCTTTTGTCGATACTGTCAACTCGCAAGTTTGCCTGTGGGTCTCAATCTGGGGCAGATGGTCGTGTTTCCCGCGCTCCTAGTATCAACCAACCAACCTCTCAGCTTCTGTAATGGAGGAAAGAAAAGAGACGCATAGCTGTGACGTCATGCCAGCTCCATATCTTTTCATCCATCCATGGTCTCTGTACATAACCAAACAATATGAAGTATATCATAACAATCTAGACACACGCTAGTGTGTCGCGTCAAATTAGGCAACAAACTTCACAACAAACATCACATCAATTCAATTGTCGAGGTTGTAAACCATTGTAGCGCGACGCCATAGCTTCAGTGTCTTATATCTAGAAGCATAGTTGAGCACATTTCAACTACTGGGGGAAAAATAATAATGCGGTACGAAAGCTTAAATTGTGTTGAAATCGAGAGCAATGACCCACCTGACAAAAATTAACTCGTGTAGGAATGCCAGCTGAGTTGCTTTCAATGTAAAATCTGACCCTCAATAACGTTGTAAATATGTTAGCTAGCTAGCTAGCAAATTCGCTCATCCCATCAGGTGATTATTCATCGAATCCGAGATAACGGGAAGGCTTCCAGCTATGAAATTGGACGAATGGATGCAGTACAATACGAACTGTGTACCTTTTATGGTTTGGATCCTGGGGGAGTAACGGGGATGGCGTGGGAGGGCATGTAAGTACGAAAATATTGTTATAACCATTGTTAGTATTGTCGGCATCGTCTCTCATTGGACAGCCAAAGTTCGGACAATGAGAACGTGGATACTGATTTGATTTGATTTGATTTATTTATACGAGAGCTTACACGGGCATGACCCCTGCTCACGCTCTACTCTATCTTACAAATTAACTTAATTCCTAACAACAATGCTGCCCTCTCTGCCACTAAC
>JAHWFP010009619.1:0-18805 GCA_023313725.1 Lithobius niger
AGATTACTCTTGTTGCCGCTGTCAGGCGCTGGTCTGATGACGTCATCTGTCAGCGCCATCTCGAATCAAAATTTGTCTTTAACCAAGGCTCGAAGACGGAGCTGACTGTCGTCACTGACTCCCCCTTCCCCACCCTCTCTCTTTCTACGCAAACTCGAACGAAACCATAAAAAAATAGAAAGAGCGGGAGGAAAATTAAATTTGCCTGTAGAAACAAGTCAAGTTTGTGGCAGCAGACTCCCTAAAGACTCCACGTCCTCCTGAAATTCGAGTCCTTTCTCTAACAACGAGGTTGATTCTAGCTGCAAGACAAGGTGTCATTCGTTGTAGAGGGGTTCATCGTGAAGAAAAAGTTAATTTTTTTCTTCCATTTCTGACGAGAAAGGGTCTTAATTAATTAAACGCATTAAAAAATTAATCAAAGGCAAACAAGGAAAAGCGGGGGAACGTTGTGGCTTTGGCGGCCAGTGAACGCGGGGCCCCCCAGGCGAGAACCAATGGCGACATGCCGTCAGCGGGGCCACCGTTCGAACCGACCAATAGGATGCAGCGGATTAAACGGAAAACCAATTAATCACGAGCTGGCAGCCGACGCCATTGCCCAGTAAATGAGAAGAAAGACAAAGAAGCTGTTGGATGAAGCTGGGGATAAAGAGAGAGAAGCTCGGCAGCAAAGCCTATTCGTGATCGGAGAAGGGGCAGCAACCAGGACTAACGCACCATTCGTCTTCGTTAGTATTCTGAAATGAGAGCCATAGTAGGCGAAGATGAACGTGTCTTTATTGGGTTTGTCAGGTTGCCGGCAACGGAGATACAGTAACCTGTGTATCAAGGATAATGTAGGAGCTAAGGGACCAGTAATTATTTATCTCCGGCGGGGGGGGGAGAGGGGTCATACCCGTCAAAGTGGGGTGAGGATGGTGGTCACACAAAAACCACTGATCAAACTGGAGCAAAACTGCATTTTTGGACACTTCGCAGTCCAAATTTTGAAAAACGTCGTTATGTCTGGGAGATCCCAGACACCCCCCACCCCGCCCAATCATGCAAGTATGTATAATGTTTTGACGCTATGTCTAGTGTTATCCGGTGAATAGTTCTTTCTAAAATTGTTTTCCAACCATGGGGTATTTTTCATGTTGCACGTGTTGGTGTTATGAAGGGCATGGACATGCTGACTCGAACTGCCTTTGGAGCGCCAGCCCAATATGCATACCTTACAATGTATCACAACTGCCTTACCACCAAGGTTAGACCTGCAAGAGACACAAAGGTCCCCGATGGTATCGCCAGTCGAGTGGAAAAGAAGAAGGGTGAATGTCATATAACAAAACAATCAGTAAAATATGTAAAAGAATGTAAAGATTTTAAAAGTCTTTCGTAAGTAGAATGTCACATTAAAAATAAAGTAAATTTAGTGATTCACCCGGCTACAGTTGAAAAAAACAAGACACTCCGGTAGGGCTTATCAAAACAAAGGAGTTAAATAAAATAAAAATTAAACACAAAATTCCGGTAGTTTAAGAAATCGGGTTAAGTGGTTTATGCTTTTAACAACCCCTTAAACACATTCACGGATGGTGCCATAACTGCTGGCCGAGACAGGGAATTCCAAGCTGGGACCTTGGACTAACTACTCTCTCTTCGAAATGGACGATTCACGTACGGCTGCCTGTAAGCTCGATTGTGTTCCGACTGATCGCAGCGCCAGTTCGAAATTCTTGAGGGGAACAACACGACAAGCGAAACTAGGAACTAAACATGGAGGCAACAACACCTTCGGAAACTGACAATATACTTGTGCGTCGGCAACATCCGAAGTTGAAGAACTTATCCTGTGTTCAATTCGAACCGAATTCCGTTCGTTACAAGAAATGTGAACCACGGAAGAAGATTAAGCCTAAGCGGTCGCTCGGCACGCTCCACGAAACACAAAACCATGTATTACACTTAGCTCCACGCATGTCTACAACCAGTTTTAAAACTGAATGTTGGATTTAAAAAAAATAAAACTTACTCAGCGATTTCTGATCTGCCTTCGAGACTATTTTAATACCCTAATCTTACTTGCGATATTTTTAGGCGATTAATTTAGTATTCTTATTATGAACTGGTTTTAGTAATGCTAAATAGATCTTTCTCCGACCGAGCAGTCGCTGGCGTACGAGCTTTTTTGTGTGGCAGTTGTGGTATGTGATTCGTCCAATCTGGGACCACCCTTACGCCAAAGAAATATCGACGGTAGTAAGGTCTCGTAGTAGGAATGATGAGTTAGTAAGAGTGTTCACGAGTCCAAGTAGCTGGACTAAGTTAAAAAGGAAATAGCTAAAGGGCAGAAAACCCCGAAAAATTTTAAGCGTCAAAACAAGATCGGCTTCAATCCGACGGAGCTCCACAGAGGCCAAGCCCACTTGAGTAAGACACGCAAATCGTATGTAGCATGCCTCACGCCTGGCAATGAGTTGGGGAGGAATCGCTGGAATTTGGAGATCACATTTTTAATTCCTCCGCCTCTGCCCTCCTCCCCCCCCCCAACCAAGACATAAATAATGACTAGTCTTTAAGAATTACCCCCCAATATATTTACGTGCCACTTGGCACAAATCTAGTTTATCACAAACCCCCAAATTTTAAGAAGAAAAAAAAGACTTGTCGTCGTAAGGCAGATTAAAGTTGATGGAACCACTTCCATAGCGGCTCCAAGCGCGTCCACCATCGATCTGTATACGTTGGTTATACATCTCCGTTGGTGTAAAGGGTAAATTAAAGTCGCTGTTTCTCGAAAATAAGGTCAGTTTTTTCCAAATTTACCTAACCTAACCTAACCACATTACACCAGAAACCGCAATCAAAATCTTAAACCTATCTAAACTTCACGTGCCGGAATCTAGATAGGCCGGCCATCTTGCTCGGAGCTTCTGCGGTAGTGGACCCAACGCAGCTACCACCCCAGCCGACCTTGGCACTGTAATTGCTCGGATGATGATCAGCACGTAGCTTTAATTTGGCACCCGGAATGTTATAAGGCAGGCCGGGTGTCCCTTTAAATTAAATTAAAAGAAATTATGTCGTCGTCCAATCAATTCAGGAAAAATAATCAAAATGTTAAAATACAACCCAAAACTGGTAATGACGCCACCAAGTTGAGAATGGTTCGGCCTCTCATTTTTATAAAAAGTACAAAAAAAAAAAGCTAAATGAAATAAAAATATTGGGAAATACAGGAGCAGTTTACTTGCGTAGGCTACACAATTAAATACAAAACAAAAAAAAACCAACTGATATTCTTTCCAAAGCTTAAACTGTTAAAAGCCAAGTTCAGAATGGTTTTGGCCCTTCAAAGAGTGGTATCAATTCGGACCAAAATGTTCACCAAGGTAATAGCACCGAATAATACTTTTCACGTTAAATGAAACTTGAACAGTGTTACCGAGAGTAGCAATGTTATAGTTTCATTTAACCTTCAAACTATTCAACTTCAAATTAAACATAACACACAATTTTAAGAGGAAATAGTACTTACAAAACCTCCTGGTAAATCGCTGGGAACATACTTGCAATAAACGATGACAAAATGAGAATAAATCCGCACGAAAATGTGGAGACAACCAACTAGGGTTCAGCCATCTTGGATTTGACCCCACAGACCACTGATTTTTACAACACATTGACTGGCAGGGAATTACGCGCGTTTTTACATTTTTCTATGTTGACAAATTTTTGTACTGTATTAATGGCCCTTATTTTGTTTGCTGCAATGTAAAACGATTCTAGTTGAATTAGAATTTTTTCGACCTGCTCGTGACAAACTATGGAGGTACCACTGACGTCTATAATTGAGTGGTTTGTTGCTTCATTGGGCTTGGCTACATCATAGGCCAGATTGGACTTGGCCAAGGCGCCCCCATGATCAATCGTGCGCACCCGCAGAGCCCGAGCACATTGTCCCAAATAAACCAACGGGCACTCCGTACATTTAATGCAATATATGACATTTCTACACGTATTAATCTGGGGGTTAAATAGTGAGTCCTGCAAATTAAGGCAGGTGGGTACTTTCATACCATCTTTGGAGAGGTCACTCATGGGTTGATTCACGCCCTGAAAAGTTAGGGAGGGGGGGGAGGACGAATTATCGCAGCAATTGTTTCACGGGGACGGGACACCATCCTCAATCCATACTTGGTGAAAATACGGTTGGCTGTCTGGTGCAGTCCTAGGACGTAGGGATGAACATTCCAATCTACGGTTGTTGTTTAGGAGTTGGTGCACTGGAAGGTGGGGGGGGGGGGGGGGGGGGGAAGCGGGTTGTGAAGTTGCGAGCTCCTTGATTAGAAATCTCAAATTATTAGTTGGTGTGATTAACTTAGCGAATGTTTTGGTCTGTTGACATCACTCCTTTTAAGGGCCGAACCATTCTGAACTTGGCGGTCCCTTTTACCAGTTTCGGTTATGATTTATATTAACTATAGGCAGTATCGAATTGGCCCGTCAGGGAATCCGGGGATCCCCGGGGAGGCCTTCACCACAGGAGGCCCCTTTAGTAGGGAGGGGACTCCTGTACTGCGAGAAAAAACCGCGAAACGACCTCAATTCAAAGACATCGAAAAATTCTGTAGTTTGGGTCGTGTCATAACTATTTCACTGCACTAAAAATTTTAACGACAATCGAACCGTTTGGCTTCCATAGCATGGACATTTCTTGTTGCTGTCGTTGTTGTGTTGTTGGGACTCGTTGCCCTCACCTAGAAATCGAACCAATGTAATGATTTTCTACTTTTGTAGCTTAAAATCTACAACAAGGACTAGAGTTTTTTTTTGTAATGTGACCACAATTATACTCTTGTTGTTCTGCTTGATGGAAAAATGTATCTCTCACCTATAGAGATCGAACCAATGAACTGATTTTCAATTTTTGTACCTTAAAACGTAGGTATAAACAACAGGGCCTAGGACCTCTTGAACGCTGTTTTAACGTGACTGCAATATTCTGCTGTTGTTTTTGTTGGAAAAGTTTTGCTCTCACCTAGCCTAGAAATCATATCTGGGGGTTGGTTACACAAAAAAAAAAAAAAAAATCCCCCAAGATTTTGGAGAAACGAGGCCCCATTTCGACTATCCCGAAGAGGCCCGCCCCTCCCAAACCGACCATGATTATAAGTGAATTAAGCCTTGTGACTGTAGGTTACTTGATTTAGAGTATCAAACAAAATTTATGAGTTTTTTGTTGCAGGATATATCCCTTCAAAAGAGAGGCTCTCTAACCTTGGCATACCTGCAGGCGAAGACCAATTTCGACTTCATTCACTCCGGAAACTGGCGGTTTAAATTCCTGCTTGGTCATATGGCAGTTACAGAATCTCCTCGAATAAGAGCCAAAAGTCAATAAGAGCCCGGGCACTACATACAAACGGACTTTGAAGAAAGAAATGATGATGCAACACGTCTCCAAGCTTGCAAACAAAGCAGAACGTGGAAACAAAATAATAAAACAGTTTTACAGAGTGAAGATACGTATTATTGCCTAGAAAACAATAAGCCCCGGGCCAAAAAAAAAAAAAAAAAGCGTGCCCTCGAATAACCATCGGGTTTCGTACGTCATGAAAAATAAGTACAATATTCAGGGAACATTTTGTTTTTATTGCATTCAGGAATCACGAAACTAAGCAAAATCGAAATGTTAAAGAAAAAAATGAGTTCTTACTTATCCTAAAATACTTACCTTTTGTTATTAGCTTAAATCGTTTATTTAATGTTCTATACCCAAACCGTAAACTTGAAGCTTTATTTGCCCCCCAACAGGTGGTTTACCAGCTCACATCCCAGCAGACATTGGCACCAATCCTCCGCTTTCGTTTGACGTACTACCCGGTTCGGCAAAAGCAGAGACGGTGGGTGGGTTTACCTAAAGGTAAAGTGTATTACGATAAATAAAAACTAATTTTGTCTTCAAAATTCCGTTTTCACTTTCATCCAAAAATACTTCTCTTTCGTTATTGGCTGACTTTGTCCAACTGGAGATGGGTCAAGACAAATGCGGAGCTATCTTTACAGATGATAACTGTAATCTCTTGACAGTCCACACTACAAAAATATCCACCTGATGCAAAGCTTCATAGGCCTTCCTCGGTAGTAAGGCCACATTCTTTCACAACTTGACTACACAACTGCCAGCCATAACATGTTCTCTGATGTATGTACCTCCATCAGCTCCACTGACATCTCGCTGATGGTGACTGATGAAGGTGTGTTAGGTGCGCCAAGAACAAGCTGTCACAATCTCTTCCAGAGACATCCCCGAGGCAAAAGCCAAGAAAGCAGCCAATGCTCTGATGGGGAAGGGGGGGGGGGGGCAGAAATTGATGCTTTTATCAGCAAGGTCATTGGTGCCTACCCTGGACACAGTGGATTGTCCCGGGATACTGTTACACCACAGACTACAGAGATGGTAGCCAAACCCCAAATTTAGATCATATCATATAATTATGATATGATAATATCATATATGTGTACCATATCATATCATATACCATATCATATTCCGTTTCATATCATATATGTGTACCTCTGAGTTTGTGTGCCTGCACCGAGGGGGACGGGGTGGGGGAAGGGGGAGGGGGGAGGGGGTGAGGTCCGTATGATCTGGGGCATGTTCACGGGCTCTCTCGATCACCTCATCAATCCATGCTACCAGTTTTGCGGCGGGAACCCAGTATCTTCATGGGTGCGTTGGAGTCTCCATCAAAGTTGAGTGCCCAACTCATCACCCTAGGATCATCTTCTCCAGAAGACCAGTTGCAGATGAGGATTTTTGCAGGTTTTGGGGTAAAACCGCAAGGCATGGATCGGGCACTGTACATTCGTCCTACTCAGGTATTTCACCATCAGGTCGAGAGCTTTGATGATCACTGGACGCAGGTATTCGACTGATCTCTAGTTCCTCGCATGGAATGCAAGCGGGAATCAAGGATGGCACTTGTGCAGTCCTTTGCAAAGTGGTTATGACCATTCTCCCTGGTGAATGCTGTTAACTCGCTCTGCTGGGCTGTGGTAACCAAAGCCACCACGATACTGCTGTAGTGACTTTAAAATTGGAATGTCGAAATTACCTATTGAAATCCACCAACTCGAGTACGATATCAGTTTCAGCCATGTCATACCTTTAAGGTTGAAGAAGGACCTGCATTTTCCGTATTGAGCATCAGTCCTAGAAGGAAGTAACACAAGGAATCGCAGAAGGATTAACTGACAATTCCTTCTCTTATCTTCCTCTTTCTGATAATGGTTACAGCGTCAAACTCCAACACTAACACTGCGTACCTAACAAGCTCTGTGGTTCCCATGATCCAAACACTGTGGGGGACCACAGTGTCATGCTACCCTTCTGGCAGTTTAGACAAGGAACTAATCCGAATAAAAAACATGTGGGTCTAGTGCATGGAAGCTGATCACTGTCTCAAGAGAATACGTAAGTACTCAGAGAATGGACGAGAGGTTTCAAGTTCGACAACTCAATTCCAATTCATTCCTTACTGCACAACTAGGGTACTATGCACAGAGAATAACATATAACATATTAGGCACTGGTACTAGCCCTAGAGAGTTTCAGAAAAAACCTTTTCAGTTGCCTCTTCAACATCAACTTAGGAACCCTGCCCCTGCCTGGCCTTTTGTACCCGCTGTAGGAGAGGCTTCCCGACAAGGATTTACCTCACGTGACAGGCTGGTAGGTGCGATCCGGTTCCAACTGGTTGAGCAGTTAGACACGCTCGCTACAACATTGGCTGTTGGCGCTTGAACAATTCCCGTGTTTAGGCGGCAATTGGACGGGCGCGTAACAGCTCATTTAAATTTTGTTTCTTTTCCATGTTGCAACCAAAGATTTCAAGCAGCAAAGGCTTGGCCAATCAAGTATGGTCCTTAGATTTATTGCAAAAGCCTGGACGAACTAAAAGCTGAACTTCAACGAAGGTCAAAATAATCAGTCATTTACGTTGCCATGGATTGTGTAACAGTAAAGGGATGCACGTTGGATGATGGGGGGGGGGGGGCAGAGGGGAGATGAGGCTTAATGGCGCATCGACAGCCAGATCATTAGTGCCAACCTCAGTCAGAGTGCAGTGGTCCCGGTTGCCACTGTGCCACACATTACAGAGATGTTAAACAAACCCCAAATCTAGATCTTATCATAGATCTGTACCTCCTTCAAAAAAAATCCCGGTTAGGAGGTCAGACTAATCCCCTAGACGTGTTATGTATTGCGGAAGGTGGAACGGCGACGAATATCATCAAGATGGTGGAATCAACAAGCAGGTGTCGGACCGTAAGTGGCCGTCGACACCAGTGACTTCCAGGAGGGATACCCCCCGCCCCAAACGGGCTAACATCACCTCTTCCCGGCGACTGCGGCGACAAGAAGAGTCACATTCCTGGACAGTGCTTTTAATAGCACGCAATTTATTTCAGTCTTGATGATGATGGTTATGCAGCAATACGAACGTTCACGACCCAACAGGGTTTATCTTAAAACGTAAAAAAAAATGCTTTGCTTTGATTTGGCTGATGTATCGGCTAATTATTTACAGAAATAAAATGCCTAAAGAAAAAGGTATAAACACATGCAAGACATACGTAACAGTCCTAAGTTACATGTCTCTATTAACTGTCAGCATCTAAAAACTTATATCATTATGCCTACGATAAATCCCATTGCGTCCGAAATATTTGCAAATTGTAGAAAATGTAAAGGCGAAGGAGCAGGGATACACAAAACTACTGAAGGGGATGCACTGATTGAGTGAGCAAATCCAGATTCGTTACCCAGATTATCATTAACCTCGGGAAGAGCAACTGAAGGGAATGTGCAGATTGAGCGAACGAAGCAAAGGAAAATCAGCGTTTGTTAGCCAGTGTATGTAGAAATGGGATTGAAGAAACTTAAGCATGTGAAGCATGGACATAAAATAGTCCAAACCGCGTCAGTTTGGCTGATGTCACGGCTTATAGGTCAATGGCAAATGTGAAAATTATCAATGAGAAAATTTATTGGATCCACCCAAAACCAAAACTGGTATAAGAAAAGCTGCCATCTGCCAAGTTTCTAAAAAGGGTCGGACTTTGAAGGTAGTGATATCATTCAACCAGGGAAATGCCACCAAGGTTAATACTATTAGCCAAGTTAATCGCACCGAATAATACTTTAGACGTTAAACGAAAACTTGAAGGTTACTACCACGAGTCTCAACTATGTTATAATTTTCATTTGGCTTTCGAACTATTATTAGAATTAACCTTGGCGGCCATTACCTTGTTGAATGCTATCATGACCTTCAAATGCCGACCCATTTGGAAACTTGGCAACTTCGCTTATACCAGTTTTTGGTTTTGGGTGGATATTAGTTACAGCGATTTGAGCAACAGAGAATAAACATGAGGCAAGGTTTTGTATGATGTTTATGTAATTAACACGAAAGACAGAAGATGCGGCTAAAGAACCACAAAGGATAAAATCGGGCAAAATGAGGTTTCAGCTGACGTTCCATTATCCGAAAAAAAGCTAAAGTAGGCTAAAGTAGGCTGTACGGAGTTTGTTGACGTTCACAAGATTTCCTGGATTGTCACCCGAGATTTCAGATAGCATTCCGCATACTCCACAACAAACACAGGATGCATGTAACGCGTAATGCTCCACCAAGATACACGCAGTGAAGAAGAATAGAGCAAGAAATACGCACTGGCGCAGTCCAACGGAATAAGTTCCTATACGTCAAAGAGGTATGGCCTGTCCGGAGACAAGCCACGACCACATCTACACGACGACTAGACCGTGATGATGAGTTCTAGACCCCAAACATCATGCATTACAGTATGCAGTTTGTTGTCAGTAACCTGATTCCATACTGAATCAATACTGTTGGATCGTTCAGCCTTTGTACCGCAAATCGCCAATAAACGACCATGGGCTATTAAAATTATTTCCACAAAAAAATGGGGCGGGCGGTAACAAGGTTATAATTCATTTTTTGAATCTTACTTGTATCCGTAGAGGGTGTTTAGGCCTAAACCCATCACAAAAAATTAGGCGTTTATGCAATCGTTGACGTACGTGTCGTGCGTTCGGTCTAGCATTAACGCAATACCTTTATAGTCATTTGTTCACGTATTTCATTTTTATTAGTTATTAGTTTATTTAGTTTGCTTTATCTATGAAACGTTTAGTGGTGCAGAAAAACCACGATTTAAGGGGTTGAAACAATGATTTCCTTGAATTATGAAGCTTTTTAGACAATTTCTAGCAGAAAAATTACAATCTAAAATGCTTTAAGGTAAGAAATCGTGAAATAACCTAGTTACTGATTCCACCCCCCCCCCCCCCGCCCTATAAAGCATTTTAGGGGAGATGGGGGGTGAACCGTAGCTTTGCCCGGGCTGTTAATACGGTGATTTACGGTAACATTGACAGAATAAATTACAAAAAACTGTAACTTGGATGAGTATTGTATCTTTTCGGTTGATCCGCCGCAACGTCAATTCCCACTGATTCCTTTCAAAAGGCCTAAAGTTGAAACATCAAACCTACTGGACCACAACTTGGCTCACATGTCAAATTCAACCATAAATCTTGGATTTAAAATCAACTCGTTTCCTACCGCTTTAAAGTAGCGTCAAGTCTTTTTTTAAAAATACTATTAGCGCATAGCGTATCTTTGCTGCATTCGAGGGGAGAAAAAAGGGGATATATCGTTAACCCTTAACGATGTTGTATGGGTACTCAAGGCAGAACTGGTTAATGAAAGAGAGAAATTTCTTCAACCCTGGCAGAGGGAGGGGAATACTTAAGATAAAAAGCCCCACGACCTTTTTTTCCCATTTTTTTTAGGCGCCACACCTTTTTTGCCTAGCACGAAGAATGCGGGTCCCTCACTCTCTCGCTCTGTGGCCCAATTCAACTGACGACAAATAATTAAAGAAAACGAAACAAAAAAAGGGAGTAAAGACAAGGGAGAGAATGACGTTGTGCTTTCACTGCTTCTTCACGGGCCGATGGCAGCAACACGCCAAACGAGTTCCTCATCCATCATCAACAAGGTCCAAAAACGAGTTGAGCTGCTTGCCACCATTTTCTATAGCATTAGCGTCAGCTCTCTCTACGTGCTGGGAGCCATATCGTTGTCAGAAACGTGACCATCCCAGCTGCCGCCAACCCGTTCCTTCCTATTCCAATCCACAGACAACAAACCATCAGCGTCCACTGAATGTCCTCATTGCTCCAGGCCGGCTGCAACCGAGAGTCTCTTATAACTTGCGGGATCCCTCATCTTCCACAGATAGTTCACCGTTAAAACTCAAAGCAGGACGTTGTGAGTATTAAATGAACTACAAGATAAAATATTAGTCGTCTAGTTGGTGAGATTACAATATCATCTATTCGTACATCGGGTATAGATTGTATAGAAATAGGTATAAGCAAGAATTTATAGGGTTGGGTTGGAGAGACCCCCCCCCCCCTACTGAAACGTCTTATATTCATTTCAAATAGTTCCGTCTAAGTTTATGGCACCATGAGCTTAATGTGGGAATTTCTACACAGTTTTCAGCCTAAAATTAAACTAAACTAAACGAAACCAACTTGTATTTATTTACTGTTTAGTTCAGCTTAGTTGTAATTTAGTTTACTTTAGATTTGTGCTGAAAAAAGAGCAAAAATTACCAGATGGAACTGCGCCCTTGAAAACTCGCATGGAGCTAATAGGAATGAATGTAACACGTTTCAATAGAAACTTTTTAGAGTTACAAATTATCCTACCAACCATATAAATTCTTGGTATAAAGTGTACCGTTTGAACATTGGTACGATTTGGTGGCTCATGTGTATATCCATGCTTCACTAAACTAAGCTTCCTTAATCATATTTTTGCGCACACTGGTTAACAATCACTGATTTTCGTTCGCTTTGCTCACTCAATCAGCGCATTTCCCCTTCAAACGCTCCTTCCTGTGCTAGCCCCCCTTTCCCACCCCGAGAAGCAAAACATCAAATTTCAGCGTACCCACAGCAAGGCAACGTCCCTCTGCTCAAGCTCAGTAACGTGTGCAGAGATTCCCGGGAGGGCAAGGGAAATTTTTAGTAAAAGGGAACATTATGTTTTACTGGACATTTTTTTCCTGGGCACTTTTTTTGTGTATCTCTTCTTACAATTTCCGGCCCCTTCTTAACCTTTTTTTGCTCTATTCCTGTTTGTCCATTTTGGCGTTTTAGGCCATTTTCAGGCTTTTGGTCTCTTTCTCAGCCCGCCGCACCTGCTAATCGGCACAAAAAGGCCACTTTCGCCCAAAAAGGGTAGGAGTAACACCTCCCCCGACCCCTTTGTGCACGCCACTGTCCACGCTAGTCCGTCGGGGTCCACTTTAAACACCGTTCGATGGTTCGAAATAGCCACACCACCCAAACTTTCAACTCGGGGAGGGATAGCGCAAAGAATGTTACAAACATGAAGGATTCAAGACAAAAAACCTCCTGAAAAGTGTTAGGGTTGCTACCATGAAAGAAAGCTGGAACCTGCAGTAATGTTCTCATGGACACTCCCTTTTATGTCGCTCACACCCACTTAGGAAGGCTACGACATTGGTTCAGGTGTGTGGATGGTATTTATGCGTGGTTGCGCGAAAAAACTGACGTCCAACCTATTTGGGACGATTTCAATAACTACCATCCATCCCTCACATTCACTGTAGAAGAGGAGGATGAACAGGAGGCCATCCCCTTCCTTGACATTACGGTTCACAAGTATAGATTTCTTTAAAAAAATCTACGTTTCACGCTACATCAAACCATCCCAGACAACACGAAAGATACAATTTGACTCTGGCCCACCCACCGACGGTGCGAAAAGACATACTCAGAGGAGAAAGCAAGAGGTCACGGCAGCACTGTTCGAGAACGAATTCGGCACATCAAAATCGAATGTCCCACGAAAGTGGTTGAAATTGAACTCAACAAAACCAAATCATTACTCGACTACGCGGGGACAACATACAGGTGGCCCAAGGTGGAAACAGCAACAATAGAACCCACGGACTCAACAACCTTCCCCCCCCCCCCCTTAGGATAGATTATTTTGCCATACATCCCGCCCGAATATATTCCAAACCACCCAAAGAATTTTCGCCAAGCACGGTAAACTAATGGTCTGAATGCCCATTCGTCCCCACCCCAAAAAAAAACATAATTCGTCCCCCCAACCCCCACCTTCAAAATTGTAAAAAAAAAAAAACAACAGTTGTGAGCTTTACAACACCGTGTGTAATATACCTACTTGCAAAAACTTGGCTGAGTCTTTACACAATCCGATACTTGACGCATCTAAGAACGTTGTGTACTGTATCAAATGTAAAGAGTGCCCACACATCTACCTTGGTCAGTGCCAGAGGGCTCTTGGAGTTCGTAACTGGACCATGGAGACGCCATCGCAAAATCCAAAAAGCCTACGCTGTAACCGAACATGCTGAGGACACCAACTACATTGTGGATGTTCAGAACACCACTGTGCTCTACAGATTGAAAAAATAAGGATCCAACTAAAATCCTACACAATAACAGTAAACCGGATAAGAGTAATGAATATTGTAAAACATTTCCCCAACATGGAGAGATGGCAGAAAGTATTTAAGGCATTACCAGCGAATAATCCGTAAAGATCAGTGGTCTCGTTGCGTATTCCAAGATGGAAGACTGAGTGTCGTTCACCCAAGACAATCATGTTTTTTAATCAGTTTTTAACTGAATTTTATTGTAATGTGCTGGACTGGAAGAGGTTGAATATTAGTATGTAGGGGTTAATTACTCATTAGTGTGTTGTCTTGTTCTATTTAAGTGACCAAGGGAAAACTTAATTCCCGAAAATTAAATCAAAATTGTATATTGATATACTTGTGGTGCCCCAACATCTTTTAGGAGGGTTTTTTAATCACTAATCTTGCATAACACAAATTAATTGAAGTTTAAGAAGGATTCAAGCATCGTAAGGTGAATAATTCGTTCGCCCACATCTTACCCTCATTTTAATAACATGATTCATAAGGCTTCATAAATGCGTAAAATGAAACTAAATCGACTGGCAGATTCAAAGTACAGTACATAGCCTAACTGGACCCGAAAAATAATGTTTCCTATTACATCGCAGCAAAGCTTTGTGTCCTGAGTTGGCTCCTCAAAGGAATTGGTGATCGTGCTGGCTTAAAGAGCTTACCTTACTTATAAAGTATGCTGTTCTGATGGAAGATTAAAAAGGGGACCCTAGAAAGGTTCTTGCCAAATCTGTCGCTTATCCTCCTGACACCCGAAGGACCTTTTTTTTAGGTCAGTCGTAATTCACTTTAGTTTGGAGACGAGAACGCTGACCACTGGGCTGTTCTTGCTCGCTATAGTAGGGACCCTCACAATCCCTTGTTGCCCCTGGAAACTTACTTTTTGTCCCGTCTTGTAGAGGTCCATTGTACGGTAGACTGGTCTCGGGGAAGGGGTTATGACAGAGTCAAAGATAATTCTTCCGTAATCACTACATTGGCTTGAAACTGTAGCCTATACGTAAATTACTTTTCCGTTGTTAATATATAAGACCCACGTCAACACAACAGTTATTTGCAACCATGTTTAACCAATTCTGTCATTAATGTAGGTCGATAATACAGAAGGGGCTGAAGAGCTACAAAAGAAAAGACCAGCGGACGATGACGAGGGTGAGTAGCAGAAAGTGCACGGTAAAGCATACTAATATAATGCTTTATCATAAATGCAGAAAACGAAAATATCGATTGGTACGAAGTAAAAAAAAAAAAAAATAAATAAATAAATAAATAAGTGATCATAGAAAACTTCAACGAGCATGGAAGAGTTTTTCCTACAGTTACACCAAATCCTAAAGTTTTATGGAACGGAAAAGTTAGTTACACTGCAGGTCAAGGACCCAACTTAAGGAGATACACTGTCACATTAATGTACAAAATGTAAACTAGTTGAAAATATTTCCAAAAACCTGTCAGATCAATATTTTTTAAACCATTTTTAAAAAATTGATAAGGAGACGAAGAGACTACAACCACCGATTGCAGGAAATTCAAACCGGAACCACTCAGCGCGTAAAAAAAAAAGGTTAAGTGCTTTGCTTCCTTGTACATTCGTTGCATATCCAGTTTAAAACGGCATTTCCCCTAGTGCGGGTATTGTGATTAAAGAAAAAAAAATTGTTAATAACAATGCCAGTGTGGTTGTTCAGAATGGAGGAAGCAAAATACAAGTCAGCCTTAACGCATTTTTCAAGAGACTCCCAGGTTTAGAAGTCGAGGGCGATCCACATAAGAATGCTAGTAAAGTCCTGGTATGTATTCTTTATATTGACCCAATGTGTTGGATATCCTTGACCAAGAAAGGTTACCACTCGTGACATATTCCAATACATATCCCCCCCCCCAAAAAAAAAAATAAAACCCAGTAAGGTAGGTAACTGGACCCGTGCTAACATAGACAAATAATGTAGCCTAATATTACAATAGCACATGACTGAAACCCACAGTTAATGTAAGATACAAACCTTTAAGGGAAATAGCTTATTTAGATACGAGTATGTTCGGTAAATCTGACAAAGCAGTGATGTGGGGTGTCCATAACAAAATCCCCTTAGTTTTGACAGGTGAACAACTATTGGCTTATGAAGCCTAAGGATTAGGCTTTATAAATTAAAAAAAAAAAATAAAATAAAATCGGTGGACAAAAGGGTAAACAAACGTGCCCGAACGATATCCTATAAACACCATTCTTACATCCTGGCACATGGTTTCTGAAAATGAGATTCCTTCAAAAGGGCGGATGGAAAACGGTCCGGGGGGAGGTGGGGGGATGCTAGGTAAAGAAAACGATTGCCTGGCCTGGTTGGCGTCTCTAGTCTGGCACAGGTTGTACTTAGCAAGCAACCTCGCAATTATGAAAATGCGTGCAATTATTCCCCTGCACTGATAATGACGGCGGCCGAGTTGGGCTCCATAACTCATAGCGACAGCGCCAGTTCGTCAATGCCGACTCTGGCCTCAAACTACGGCCGCAATTATTATATAACTGCAATCCCCAGATTGGGGCTCAAGTGCAAGTTCACAGGACTGACTCGGAGCCCGCCATTAGGCCTACTGCATGTAAGCAGCGACCTGCATTCTCTTCCATGTGTGGTCTTAAATGATCATGATTTTTAATGGAAGAATGTGACTCATTTATTTTTTCTAATCACGAATGCACTACCCCTGTCTTATAACTATTGGAAGAAAGAGCAATCCCATTTAAAGCACCTATACGCTTGAATTTAGCAGATACAATGAGTAATCCAAATACGATGATGTTAGGCACGAGGTTCACATCACAAGATGACGAGAATGCCCTTATATGGGCTTCATAGGACAGTGGACGAGATCACGAGAGGTACGTAAGCTGGATACCATTGAAAGATCAGATGTAACGTATGCAGTTACGAAACATCAGCATCGTGCCCACCACATGACGCACATTAGTGCTACTAATATTCTCTACAAAAAAACAGTGAACAAATTCGCTTAACGATCGGAAGCGTACACGATCTCCGTGAACAAATTCCTTGTTATGAATAAAACTAAGAGTTTCAGTGAAATGGAAACGTGGCAAAGGTGTTTTAATGTGTATTACCCGTGAATAGCATTTAAGATATAGGGGTGGCGTTAGCAATCATTCCACGATAAGGGGTATCTGCAGCATTTCATGTTTTTATCATCATTTTTGCATCAATATCAACAAGATTGACAAATTTGAAATCATTTTATTGTGAGTATTTGAGGACTTTTTAAAAATTTTAACTTTAAAATTCCATGATAGGCCGAAAGGCTCATTGTTTTACTTGGTAACACAGAAATTAAATAAACATGGTACGCTATTTACCAAAATTGTCCCTTGATCGTCACAAATCAAGGGACAATTTTGGAAAGAGCGTACCATGTTTATTTAATTAAAATTCCATAATTTCACTGTTGCCTGTAAGTGAACAAGCCCAGAAAATTTAACCGAAAATTCAATCAGCTGTTGTCCGAGTTTGCCGGTCTGGAGACGTTTTTTATTTCTTTAGAAGAAAGAGGCCTTGGTTCGAAACTTGATAATAGTTCGAAAGCACCGTTGAAAATGTTTTAGGACAATAGGTGGCTGGACAAAACCGCTTGGTTTCTCCCTACCAGTGTCATCCCAAACACACGTCCCGGAAATAACACACTTGCCGTTAAGAACGGAAGGAAGAGCACGCCAATAAAATGGTTATTTGTGCCAATACTTATACAAATTTAGCCTTATTTTGACCAATACAGTACAGACTAAAGAGCTACAAACAAATGAACAGTATAAAAACGTAGAGAGGGAGGGAGAGCGATAGAGGCGATAACACAGATGCACAAACCAAGAAAATGTAGCAGCAAAAGATCCACTGAAAACAAACCAGATGATGCGGCTAAAGAGCTACACAGAATAAACGTCACGCAAAAAGAAGTTTTTGGCTAAATTTTATTTAACCAAATATGAACTAAAGTAGCTTACCAGCCATGGAAGTTAATTGGAAACTACAAAAATCTAAGCTCACACTACATTAGCATACAATGAAATGCATCCCACTAAACAAAGATGATACGTTAAATTCGGCAGCACCATATTAAACCAATACTCCTTTTGACAATACACCTCTCTCTTCCTTACCATCAGTGGATTTTTCCCGTTTCCGAATGTCTGGGTTTCCCCATGGAGTTTTTTTCTACTTCAAGAAATCCAATAAGGTTCATAATTGAGCCAGTTCTTCTATACAAGCAGTAGCTTGCTTCAGATTACTTAAGGTTCACACAAAGTTAATTTGTCTAATCTATATAACTAAGATAATAATATTTGTGTTTGTGTGTCGCCAGATTACCGAGATTCCCCCTCTTAATTCTTATTTCTACTGTTCGTGCGTCCGCAGCGGAAATGTCGACAATCTTTTTTTCTTTTGTTGTTTATATCGCTGTCAAACGGAAGGCCTGTATAATGAATGAATGACGGAATTGTCTGTATAAGTAATGATTCGAACTGTGTTTTCAACAAAGAGACATAGTACTGGTGACGTCACAATATTTTCATGCAAACGGGATCTAGGCCTCTTTGTCTCTTAATCCTGATCTAACTAAATCTAATGAAACCTTGGGCGACTGCTAATGGGGAATCGCAGCATTTTAATGCAATTGTGAAATCACAACAATGCTCAACAAACGAAAGAATTATCTTGATTCCCACTACGACTTCCAATAGAATTAGGAGTGGAAATCTGCGTAATCTGGAGACAATGTAATGAAAGCCTGGACGACTGTTAGCAGGAAATTCAGTATTTTTATGCAAAGGGGAAATCACAACAATGCTATAAAAAACCGGCTATATGGGGGGGGGGGGGGCGGCCCGAGTTAAAATTAAGAAAAAAAAATTAAAGCTTTAAAGTTCAGTTCGCGAATTTTCCCTAACAGGCTGACTTATTTATTTTATTTTGGGTTTGTGTGTAGTGATACATCCTTTACCTAATATTTAGTCCACAAACTGGATGTGAACAGCAGTGCATCTCGCTGGACATCCAGGTGGAAATTTATCAGATTCAAGGGTTATTCCAGTTTCTTTTCTCTTACCACGTCAATTCTCCCCAGCTATTTTTTCTTCAGTTTTTTTTTTTTTTTTTGCTTTCGTTTTCTCCACCTTAAATTGGCTCACGTGTCAGACTTAATTTCACCCTCA